>PVJL010004792.1:0-121564 GCA_004026885.1 Lyroderma lyra
TAGTTTTATGGAGCAATGAGGAATCATTTGAGAAGCCCTAACAGAATATAACCTCAGAAGCTGTTAGTATTCGAGAAACCAATCAGAGGTACACATTACAGGTGTGGTTATTATAATCTTTCAACTATGGTGATATGTAATAACTTTAAAACTTCATTACCATCCTAAAGAGTAGCAGTGATTTTTCATTAGTGGAATAAATTTCATTAGTGAATCAAGCAAGACATGTGGGCTTGCTTAAATACCATGTGGGCACACTGGCCTTGCACAACCAGCATTTAAGGGCTTAGTGTGCTTGATTATCTCTACTCCTCATGGCTGCCTCAGGCCATAAATTCCATCAAGTCCCAGAGAAACTACTTCCAGAGGCTCCTTTGGCTTGATTCCAACCAAAGGCATCCCTCAGAGATATTGCAATTCCACACCACTGCAATGAAGTAAATCACACAAATTTTTTGGTTTCCCCATGCATATATACAAGTTATGTTTACAATATAACTGTATTCTATTAAGTGTGTAATAGCATTATGTCTAAAAATGTACTGTACACATCTTAATTAAAAAATACTTTATTGCTAAAAATGCTAATCATCATCTGAACCTTCAGCAAGTCAGGTTTAATGGTACATCTTCATCCATGTTGATGGCTCCTAAGTGATCAGAGTGGTGGTTGCTGAAAGACGGCACTTTCTTCAAATAAGACAGTGAAGTTTGCAACATCGATTGACTTCCCTTTACGAACAATTTCTCTGCAACATGCAATGCTATTTAATAGCATTTTACCCACAGAGCCTTTTTAAAAATTAGAGTCTATTCTTTCAAATCCTGCTGCTTCTTTATCAATTAAATTTATGTAATGTCGTAAATCCTTTGTTGTTATGTCAATAATCTTCACAGCACCTTTAACAGAAGTGGATTCCATCTCAATAAACCACTTTTTTTGCTCATCCATAAGAAGCAACTCCTCAACCAGTCAAGTTTTATCATGAGCTTACAGCAGTTCAGTCATGTCTTCAGGCTCCACTTCCAATTGTAGCTGTCTTGCTATTCCCACCACATCTGCAGTTACCTCCTGTTCTGCAGTCTTGAGACCCCCTAACGTCATCCATGAGGGTAGGAATCAACTTCTTCCAAACTCCTGTTAATGTTGATATTTTCAGCTTGTTCCATGAATCACAATGTTTTCAATAGCAGCTAGAATGGTGAGTCCTTTCCTGAAGGTTTTCAATTTACTTTGCCCAAATCTATCAGAGGAATCATTAGCTTTACAAAATGTATTTTGTAAGTAATAAGACTTAAAAATAGAAATTACCTCTGGATCTATGAACTGTAGAACAGGTGTTGTGTTAGCAGGCATGAAAACAACATTAATCCTATTGTATATCCCTATCAGAGCTCTTGGGTGACCAGGTGAATTGACAATGAGCAGTCAATCTCAACAGTGGGCCGTGTATAATGCCCACTTTTTTGCATAGATTTGTGAGGGAAAAATAAGGATTCACATTATACATGGGAAGTACTAATTATTTATATAAATGTTTTTAATTCATTTGTTTATTCTTATGACTTAAAAGTGTACCTCTAGAAATCAATAATGATATCTGTATGCAAAAAATAAGATGCTGGAATATGATAATCTTTTTCATATATAAAAACGTTTTATACATAAACCTTCTTGTACCTTGTATTTGTTTTTATTTGTTCTTGTGTTTTGTAATGTTTTGTTACCTAAATTTTCTTGTACCATAATATGTTATAAAATAAATGCCAAAATTCCTTTGTAATAAAAAAACAAGTACCTAAATATAAACAAATAAAAATTTGAATTAAAATGAAAAATTTTTTCCCTGCAAATTACAGCCAGCAATGTGGATGGGCATTATACACAGCGAAATATAGTAACCCATGTTGTAAAACAGACATGCTGTCATCCAGGCTTTGTCGTTCCATCGTTAGAGCACAGGCAGAGTAGACTTAGCATAATTTTTAAAGATCTAGGACTTTTGGAATGGTAAATGAGCACTAGCTAGCTTCATCTTAAAGTCACCGGATGCATAAAGCCCCTAACAGGAGAGTCATCCTGTCCTTTCTAGTTTGAAGCCAGGTATTATGAACTTCTCTTGTCTAGCTATGAAAGTCCTAGATGGCATCTTCTTCCAAATTAAGGCTGTTGCATCTACATTTAAAATCTGTTGTTTAGTGTAGCCCCCTTCATTAATTATCTTAGCTAGATCTTCTGGGTAACTTGCTGCAGCTCCCACACTAGGACATGGTGCTTCACCTTAGACATACAAGTTACAGAGACAGCTTCTTTCCTCTAACTTCATCACCCAACTCTGGTACTGTCAGATTTTTCTTCGGTTTCCTCTCCTCTCTCACCTTTCACAGAATTTAAAAAAAAAAGTTAGGGCTTTGCTCTGGATTAGGCTTTGGCTTAAGAAAGTGTTGTGCCTATCTATCCAGACTTACTCCATATCAGCAATAAGGCTGCTGTGCTTTCTTATCATTCGTATGTTCACTGGAGTAGCACTTTTAATTTCCTTCAAAAACTTTTCCTTTGCATTCACAACTTGGGTAACTGGCACAAGAGGCCTAAGGTCTGGTTTCTTTCAATTTTCGACATGTCTTCCTCACTAAGCGTAATCACTTCTAGGCTTTTTTATTTAAAGTGAGAGATGTATGATTTTTCCTTTCACTTGAAAATTTAGAGGCTATTATAGGGTTACTAATTGACCTAATTTCAATATTATTGGGTCTCAGAGAATAGGGAAGCCCAAGGAAAGGGAGAGAGATGGGGGAACATCCAGTTGATGGAGTAGTCAGAACACACTTGTTTATCAATTAAGTTCACCATTTTATGTGGGTGAGGTTAATGGCATACCAAACAATTACTGATCACAGATCATCATAACAAATATAATAATAATAAAAAAGTATGAAATATTGGTAAGAATTGCCAAAGTGTAACAAAGAGACACAAAGGAAGCCAATGCTGTTGGAAAAATTGTGCCAATAGACTTACTTGACCCCTGGTTGCACGAAACTTCAGTTTGTAAAAAAACACGATATCTGCAAAGCTCAGTAAAGTGATGCATAATAAAACAAGGTATGCCTGTAGATGGCAACCAAATCCTTCTAATAGAAAACTGCCATATTGGTCTAAGAGAAACTTTCATGCATGGTGTTTTATTGAAGTACCCCAAAAGACAAAAAGCTGTGATTTAATTAAACATTCAGAGAAGATTTTACAACTTTTTCTGCTTGATTGTTAAAATGGGTTTGAGTGTGCAGTAGACTTTAGTTTCTGTGATTTGTGTTCACTGTAACATGAAATGATATTATGATTGGGCAATAGAAGAACATTAACTCCCACTTCTCACAAAAGAATATCAAAGATACTACAAAGGGAGTTATCAACTGTGGACAACCAAAATGGCTTAGGTCAATCTGCAACATGAACACTCTCACACACATAGATCACATCAATACCTAGGCTTGTTTAACTAGCAAGTCAGAAAATAGTTAATTTTTTTAATAAATAAAGATGCATTGCATAACCACAAGTCTCCTAGACTGAGTATTAAGATATTTGGACCCTAATCTTAATCTAGTCTGCTGTGAGCCACAGGCAATTTTTCCATAAAACCTTTCAATTCTTGAGAATTCTGGACTGTAGGATTTATTGGGCTACTTTCAACTCCCAAATTCTATAAATTTTATAAAAAATATAATACTTACTCTTAACTGTACTCTCATTGACAACAGCATCAATTAAAAAGACAGAACTTTTTTGAAATCACCTTAAAAAATACAGTGAGATTCACCCACAACCACTCTTTTCCTTGTTTTTAATGCCCAGTACAAAAGAAAGTGATCATTATAATCACTTTTATAATAGATTTTTGGATTTCTTGCTTGGGAGGGTAACAACATATCACATACTGCACTTGTGTTTTTTCCTGCTTTTTTTTTTTTATTCTTCTCTTGCATTCTTAAAAGTTTCCTTTCATAACCTAAGTACCAGGAGTGGATTTGGCCTGCAATTGTCCCCCTTACAATTTTAATGCCATTGTTGGGAGAAAAGTCTGAAAGCATAGATCTCAATCAAATGGATCATTTAGACAATAATCATCATTATGTGCAACTATGTTAATTGAAACTGTATGTTGCTTTGAGCATTTCATCCCAGTAGCACACTGTTATTGCCCATATGCCTAATCCAAATCTGAATATTTATACAATTTTGGAAGGGTTATTTCTCCTGTTGTTTAATCAACCAGAATAATCTGAAAAGAAGCTGGCTATGTAGAACAAGATCCCTCAAGTCTAATGCTCCTGTATTTCTCTTCCATGTAGAATTATCTGTACAGGAAATTAATCTCTAATTGAGGGAAGTGAGATTTACAAAATAGTGCTAGCTCAAGAAGGTCAGACTTCACTAACTCTCTTTTTCTCTTTGCTGCCCTCTTTATCCCTGTAAATATTGTGCTTTGCTTCCTAAATAAATTGCCTAACCATTCTTATGAGTAATATTTGCTTTGGGCAAACATCGGTTCCAATGAAATGATTATAATTTTCAACAATCTTGTCTATATGGAATTTTTTTCATTGGCTCTTCTTAAATGCTTTATGATTTCTATTATGCTTCTGTGGTTCCTGGAGAAGCTACATTCAGAAGGATAGAAATGGAGAAGTAAAATAAATTAAAAGAAATTGAGGAAAGGAAGTTAACATTGATTAAGTATCTATCATAATACTGGCCCTGGTCTACGTAATGTACATGCATTACTTCATTGCTCTTACTATAAACTGTGAAGTAATTATTATTTTCCTCATTGTATGAATGAGTGTGTCAAATCTAGGTGATATTAAGTAATTTATCCAAAGTCACAAAACTAGTAAGGGCATTTTTATTTTGGTATTTTTAAAGTTAAGTTTTTTATTAATACTTGAACAAAAATCAATTATGACATTTTATACTAGAAAATAATTTAACAGTGAAAAATCTTATTTCTTCATGCATTTGTTGAAAGCATATTTGTTGGAATTCAACCATATTTGCTGACATATGAAATTGTTATTTAATAAAGTCATTAGGTATTTTATTTAATGTAGATCATTAAGAATTACAGGTTTGAGAAAGACAGCTTTCTCTTTTGAGCGTGTATTAGAGGTGAAGTACTAGATTTCAGTTTTACATACACTGTTTAGTTTTAGCAATACTTCTATAAGTGTATTAGCACCCTTTTGTGCAAAAGTAGGTTGTATGACAAATTAGACAAGTCACTTGGTTCACCCAATATTAATTGGTAGAACCCAGACGTGTACTCAGGCCTTCTGATTCTTTTAAACCTGCAATAGGTGATCCCTCACACAAGGCACCACATGCTCACATCACATGTTCTGGAACATGATTACATTAAATACTCTTCCACTGGTCTCTAAATTTTCACATATATAAGTGTATCTCTTTCTTAAATCTACAATCTTCCTCATGGCTACTTTACTGTGAATGGTGTGTTTAAGAACACTTTGTATATTCAAAAAAGACAAGATAGACTTTAGATAGATGAGCTAGCTAGCTAGCTAGATAGACACATGGATATTACAATTTTATGTATAGATCAACACAATTAATGTCAACCAAAAGCAAAGGCAAGGTTTATTTCCAGGGTGGTGGTGGGAGGGGGCCAGAAGCTGTGTTTGGAATTGGTCTGATCTAGCACTCGATTTAAGCAGTGCTCCTTGAGGGCGGGGAGTCACTGGGAGGGAGGACTCCATGCTCGGTTCCTCCTGCACCAGGCAATTCTACAGAGGATGCTGCACCACTGAGAGATGAGTAAAAAGCATGCAATAAGAAGATCAAGATTTTGACCCCTAGCTCCATCTCTTCTTCCGCAAATTAATTAACCTGTCTTAGCCCCATCTTCTCCATTTGTAAAGAGGGGGAAATAACACTTACATTAATCACAGGATTATTAGGAGGTTCATGGGGGAAAAAGTAAGAGAAATGCAATTCATGAACTTTTGAGTGCTGTATAAATGCAATTTCCCTCTTTTTCACTCTGGCTAATGCCAGTTTTGTCATAAGGTGTTGATGGCTCTTGCAGTGACCTGCTTCAGGGACTCTGCCAGGCAGGCCACCTGTCTGGGCAGCTGTCTGTGGCCAGTGTCCAGCACATCAGGTTAGAGTGAATAATACCAAGAGCAGATAGCAGGGCTGGCCTTCAGGTCACGTTCACAGCTCTGCAGAAAAACAGGCAAGCCACACAATCTGAGAGCACCAAAAATCTTTTCAAAATTCACACTACCCTCACCTCCACACACAAAATAAACTAACAAAATAAGAAAGAATAGAGGGAATGGCAAGAAAAGAGGTTTATGGGGCTTTAGAGGAATTTGTCCTGGGAAAGAAATAAAAATGACATAATGTGTACATTTTATTTGTCTTAATTTTGTGAATATGAAAGATTACGAAAAAAATGATTTCCATGGAAATACGTATATGGTTTTATTTGTTTTAGAGTATGATCCTCTTTAAGAAAATGTGTTTTGAAATCAGCATGAGTGAGGTTTAAAGCTTTGGGGTGAGAAATAATTCCCACACGTAGGACAAATGACTATTGTTCAAAGCTGTAAGATGAGTATTTGTTAGGGGCTTCAAACCTCACTATTTCAAAGTAAAAGCATTGGCAAAGCTATATGCCAAGACAGAAGGTCGAAGATATTCAGTCACTGGAATGCAGCCTAACGTTGTAGGAGCACGACTCCAGCAGTGCCCAGATGCTGTCCAGCTTAGGCTCAGCATTAATCACCGGGCACGCTCGTCAGCCTGGAGAAAAGAGATGGGGGAGGATACAGGTGTTTGACCACCCAACGGAATGCCCAAAAAGATGGTGATTTAACTGCTCTGTGTGTGTGTGTGTGTGTGTGTGTGTGTGTTCACACCTAGTACGCATTCACTTAAATGAAATGACACAGTAACTTTTACATTTACACAATTAAAGCTGGTGTTTTGGGTAATGTGTGCAGATCTCAAGAACACAGATCTAGAGGGTTCCCTGGTGGTGTAGCGGCTAGGCTTCCACGCTGTTAACGTTGCAGCTCGGGTTCAATTCCCAGCCAGGGAACTACCCCAAAAAAACAAAAAAGAACACAGATCCTGGCAAGGTTCTCACTTTTACCTAAGGAAAGGCAGAGAGGACTACAGGTATGCTGTTTGAAGAAAGCTGCATGTTCAAGGACCAGCAAGCGGGGTGTGGCTGGAACAGAGACTGGAGGGGACAGGCAGGGAGAGAAGTCAGAGAAGTGGCACAGATCAGGAAGGGCCCCAACCACACAATAAGAGACTTGATTTTTCATCATGGCGAGGAGGGATAGAGCGCTCTCAGTAGAGAAGCACCATGACCTAAGTTTTAACAGGAGCTTTCTGGTTGCCATGTTGTGAGCAAGAACTAAACACAGAAACCCAGTTAGAGCTCTATTGTAATAAGCCAGGTGAGAAAAAAGACAATGTTTATTTACATTAAGGTGGTTAGAAATGCTCAAACTCAGAATATATTTTGAAAATAGAGTCAACGTGTTAGGTCTAAGGGAGAAAGAGTGAGAGAGTGGTCAAGGATAGCATCAAGGTTTTTCATTTGCGTAACTAAAAGAATGGAGTTGCATTGCTTCAGTCAGGGAAACTGAGGAAATAGCCATTGACAGATGGGGACATAGGGAGAATTTGCTCTAAGGTTATTTAAGTTGGCAGGACAATAAATTTATCATGATATTTTCCAAATATTATTGTTTCTGACATGCAATGGGAAAACTTTACACATTAATATTTGGGCATAATAAACACATAATTATAGTTGCAACTTTGCTTAAAACACTCCGGTGGAGCCCCATGGTCTTTAGAATAGTCTAAATGCTATAGAGTGCTAGAGGACATTTCATGTTTTCACCCCAGTTTATGAGGTCTGTCCAGAAGAAACCCACCCGTTGTCAATATAAGGACAATGGTTTGCTTGACATCGACGTAACCTGGCAGCCAAGGAATGTGCATGTGTGAACAATGACGCCTTCACTGTACTCATCAGTGGGGGTTCTAGATGCTGTTGAGTGAGAATGTGTACTGGGTAGCCATCCCATTTAAGATAACTGAGCAAGTAGAGCAACCCATCTGCATCAAATTTTGCATTAAGCTTAAACATTCCTCTACAGAAACTATTTGGATGCTTCGTAAGTCTTTTGGGGATGATGCAATGAGTGCTGTGCAAATGAAAGTGTGGCACAAACACTTCAAAGATGGTCAAGAATTTGTTGAAAGGGGTCCATGTCCTGGAAGCCCTGCAGCAAGCAGAACACCTGAGAATGTAGAATGTGTACGGGCTGCAATCAACAAAAATGGTGATTGACACTGTGGGAACTAGAAACTGATCTGGAGATTCCAAAAACTACAGTGACCAAGATTTTGATGCAAGACCTTGGCACAAATAGTGTCATTGGAAAATTTGTTCTGTAGCTCTTGCTGCCAGAGCAAAAGTAACATCGTGCTGCAGTTGCTAATCACTTCTTTCAAACTGCCAGCAAGGAACCAGATTTCCTCAAGAAGATCATAACCGGGCATGAAGCGTGGGTCTATGACTAGGATCCAGAAATGAAAGCCCAGTCGTCCCAACGGAAGCCACCTGGTTCTCCACGCCCAAAGGAGGCACGCCGAAGTCATGGCAAAGTCAAAACCATGGTAACTGTGTTTTTTTACTGGAAAGGTGTTGCTCATCCTGAGTACGCTCCTCCAGTCATGCAATTAATAAGGAGTACTGCCTCAATGTTCCTTATCAGTTGAGAGATGCAATAGAACTAAAACAGCTGCAGCTCTGGGCAAATGGTGATTGGCAGCTTCATCACGACAACGTGCCTGCCCATGCATCGTGTCTCATGCAGAGTTTTTGGTGCAACATCTAATCACCCGGGTGACTCAGCCCCTACAGCCCAGATTTGGTGCCCTGTGACTTCTGGCTTTTCCCAAATCTCAAATCACCTTTGAAAGAAAAGAGATTTCAGACCATTGATGAGATTTAGGAAACTGTGATGATGCAGCTAATGGCAATTCCAACAAAAGATTTTGCAAACTGTTTTGAACAGTGGAAGAAATGCTGGGAGAACTGCGTGAGGTCTCAGGTGCCTATTTTGGAGGGGGCTGAGGCATCACTGTCCTATGTACAATATTTTTGTATCTTGTATCTTCCGTAAGTGCCGCCATTTTTTCCTATTTCAGGGCTGGATACTTTCCAGACAGAGCTCTTATATCAATTGCATTTTGTTGTCTGTATTTCCAGTGAAATATGTAGATTATACAAGTTATCCTGAGTTAAAACTGAGGGGACTGTATTTTCTCACTCATATGATCACATACATTAAAATGATTGCATATTAGTTGATTAATTCAGAAATAATCAATGCCATCGTTGTCTTTGAAAAGGGAAGGAGGAGATGGAGTAGGAAAAAGGAGGTGAGAAGGAGAAGAAGAGCAAGTTTTGTTTATGATCACATACTGCCCATGCCCAAAGCCATGCTCAAGAGCCAGACTGTGCACCTACGTGGTGTGGTGGGATCAGTCACACGGAGATCAGAGAAGAAGTAACAGCATGTGTGTAAAAATGAGACAAAGCACGGGGCTGTTTCACTTATTCTTCAAAATTGAATCAATACATTCATGACATGTGGCAGACACTTCTACTAGGGGTTTCTTTATGCCAGTTTCTCTTGACTCCAAATATAGTCATTATGATCAGATGTGCCTTACTGAAAACACTTTGATCTTGTCACTCCTGGTAAGGAATCAAAAATCTTTGTAGGTCAATTTTGATTCCCACCATTTACACATTTTCCTATAGTCATGCCTGTTAACTTGGTATGGTTATTCTTTTCCTGCTGCTTGTAACCTCTCCCCCCCATTCACTATCTTACTGAAATCCAGACCCCCTTCAGGTGCCAGTTCCTCCAGGTAGCATCCTCTGAATGTTTCTCTTTTATGGCTTATACTACATATTTTAAACACTAAATTGTTCTTAAGTATCTTCTCTTATTAAATTGATTCGTTTACTGAGTATCCGCTATGTCCAAGCACTGTGGTTGCCCCTGGAGGGAGGGAGAAAAAGAAAGAGACAGGGAGAAAGAGGAGAGGGAGAGAGAGGAAAGTGTTTTTTAAAGGATTTCTTGGTCTACTATTCAAAAACATTTTAATACTTAATTTGAATCTTCCATGATACATGGAAACTGTGACACATTATAGTTATAATACTGCAGAAGAGGAAGCAGTTGCTGACATCTTGAGAAAGAGATGGAAACACACACACACACACACACACACACACACATACACACACACATACACACACATACACACACACATACACACATACACACACATATGCACATACACATACACACACATACACATACACGCATACACACACACATACACGCATACACACACACGCACACACATACATACACACATACACACACACGCACACACACATACACACACACACACATACACACGCGCGCGCGCGCGCACACACACACACACACACACTTTACTTAGGCAGCAGCGTCTCAAAATAAGGAATTCTGTGTGATGCTTCCTACAGCCGGATTTCCCAAGCGCCTGCGCTGTCCCAATCACCTAAGTGCGTTACAAGATGAATACAGACTACTGGATCCACTGCTATAAGCTGGACTCAGTCACTGATTGCTGGGCCTACGCGCTATACTCTAACAGCTCCCATGTTGATGTTGATGGGAAGTTGGGTCTGGTAACCAGGGGACTTCCAGGCAAACCCCAATGAGTTGGTCACCCTACTTGTGGGTTGTAGACTGCTGATCCCTGGAAGGATTACTCATTTCTCGTAGCCATAACAATTTACGTTAAGTGTTGAATATGGAGATGGGACTCAGGAAGGGCTGATCATCAATAACTCCGTTGGTTTTCAAATAATCCACTTCTTTTGCCTACTTGCCCTTTTTCCCCAAATCTCATCAATCTAATTTTAAACTTTTTAATGTTTATATTTGAGAACCTCAAAGTGATTGCTCTTGATTAGAGCTGTTCATGTTCCATGCTTTCCCTTTTGATGTTTACTTTACATGGATCCAATTCTTTGAATCAACAATACTGGGCTAATATTGTGGTAACTTAATCAATACGTAGAATTAAGGTTAGCCTCAGCATGCTACAAAGCCAATTCCACAGCACCTAGGATGTCCTTGTCAGGGTGGTGGATAGATGGGTGTGTTGTACTCTTGAGGCAAGGGTTTTCAGCAAATGACTATTTTACTTGTTGATGTTCTTTCATCCCTTCACTATATTCTTCTTATTAAAAGATCAGGGTTTTGTGTCCCTAGATTAACAGAATAAAGTTAAATAAATAAGATTGTCCGAAAGTACTTTAAATTCACATTAACATAAATTTACAGAAAATAAGAGTCCTCTTCTGTAAAACTCGACATAGTTTTCAGGTAATAATTCTAGTCCCAGTCCTTGTGCCTGGGAGTCTGCTAATAGATCAATGTGTGCAGTGCAATCTGATAGTGTTCAGTTGGCTTGGCCCAAACTATGAATCAAAATAATTGCCCAACTATTTTTTAGTCACATTTTCTGCTAATATCTAAGATTTTTAACAACTTAGGATCTTAAACCATGTATTTCCCCTTACAAGACAAATACTTAAAATATATAATCATATTCTTTGTGCAAAGGTTTCGGTTAGTATTGATTCACTATAAATAAATAAAATACATTTGTTTTATTTGATTTAAATCAAAACTGGAATATATCTGTAACTGAAACACTAAAAACTAAAAGATTATAGTATAAAGATTTTAGAACTTAACCTGGATTATATTATCATTTTAGTAATTTAAACTGTCTGTCTTCAAGCGTTTGCTTTTCTCATAGAATGTATAGTGTCAACAATTCTCATAAAAGTGGCTTAAATGCAAAGATGAAGAATAATATGATAAGAATTGAAAAGTTTGAGATCATATGAATTCTAATTTACAAGCTGTGGCTTAATTAGAAATTCAATATAATAGCAAAGAAAGTGATCATAAGAATACTGGATTCTTATGTAAAACAAGCATGCCACTGGAATCCAGACAAGTGCTAGTAAATCTCAAGTGCTCTGCATCCATGAACTCTGAATTTAGGCTATGACTTAAAGACAAAGCCAAGTGCTTATAACCGAAATGGTCCCCGCTGCCTGTCTTCCTGTTCCTTATAGATACACAAACTGGATGCCCATTATTATTGGACTTAACAGTGTGTGACAATTTATGAGGCCAAATATTCCCTAGTGGCGTTCATCAGGAGTAGAAAGGAAGGCAGCAGCATCAAAAGGAGACCCAGACTCCTTAGTCCTAACTTCAGAGAAGGTGGTTTTAATTAGGGGGCGCTGAGCTCAGGTGTTAATGCTGGAGCTATTGTTGATTTTGCAATGCTGTTAGTTCCAGGGTCTATTTTACCTGGAGATTTTCTAAATTCTTTCCTTGGTAGCTTGTCTTGCTATCCATCCAACTGACCTTGCAAATTGCACTGCATTCTTGAATACTTGAACACCATGTATAAGTAACCCGAACGTATTATTCTCACCAGGCCACTCCCCTGCTCAAAAGCAGAGTCAGAAACTTTCTACCAAGTCAATCTCAAAAGTACTAGTTCCTGTCGTAACTATCAGACATACCTCAGAGTCTTTCAGCACCTGTCTCCCCTCCTTTACACACGCACCACACACACACACACACCACACACATGTGCACACACCACACACACACACACACACACACACATGCACACACACCACACACACCCCACACACACACACACCACACACATGTGCACACACCACACACGTGCACACACCACACACATGCACCACACATGCACACACATGTGCACACACACACCCATGCACACGCGTGCGTGCACATCACATACATGCACACACCACACCACTCCTACACACACACAGACATGTACACACACATGCACACACACACACCACACACACGCACACACACACCACACACACACACACACACACACACACACACACACATACATAACACTTCACACGCTTCCACTTGGAATGCTTCTCCCCCAATCTCATTTGGGCTAAAATCTCACATTTCCTTCAAGACCGTATTCCATGCCTTTTATAAAGCTTCTCCATATGTCACAACCTTCTCAAAGTCCATTTTTCCCCCGAACTCTGATAATACAAGTTGGGCTATACCATGGTCCCTTCCTTTCATTACTTTTTATAACTTAATTCATCCCATTTGTCCATCACATAATACCATAAAAACAACTGAATAAATCAGTTCATATTGTCTTTGATATGTGGCTGGTATTATAACTCTTTAATACCCCTCTTCCAAAATACTTTGATGGCATCTACTACTTCTGAGCAGAAACAAATTACAAGACATCATGATTCTGGCCCCTTCGTAGCCAGTTTTTCTCCCAATCCCAGAATCTCCTCCCTCCCAAAGCCCCTCCCTTGAAGATTTCTCTGTGGCCATGATGAACAACTACCCTGAGACATCTTGAAACTATGCTTTGTCTTCTTGTCTCTTTTCTTCTGCTAAAATACTCAAATCAGTCCTTTTTACTTGACTTACAGTTCTTCACACTTATATAAATTTCAAGAATTTAGCAATAGCATCCTGTAGTTTTAATGGTGGGACCCCCAAAATACTCTGCTCCTATGCTACCACCGCACCCTGTGATCATTCCTAGTTTGCCATATTCTTAGGCCAGAAGCACTTATTTTAATGTTCTCCTATTGGACCCTATTCAGTACCTGGTACCAGAAGCACAGTATGCTTATAGTGACTTCATGTGACTTCTTCAAGGCATTGTAGCTCTTGTAAATATCATCTTTATTTTTTTTTCTTAATATAGACTCTAATTTCCTACTAAATCTAAAGTCTTAATCAACTGAGAACCTAGGTCTCTTCTGTTGTGGGATGAGAAAAACTTCCCAGAGAGCAAAGGAAAATATAGTCATTCATTAGTTCCCTGGCAGAAGAAAACTGAGAGCAAAAGCAAAATTGTTAAATCTCTAACTACTATAGTGTGGTCATTCATATCCTATGACTCAGGGAAGAACAATTATTTTAGGCTGAATATAATATGATACAACGTAGTAGAAAAGGTGCTTTTAAAGGCAAAAGACCTTCAATGCCCAACTAAAGAATTTAGAGTTCATCTTAAAAGTCTAAGATCAAGTAGCAAAATGCCTAAAAAAGCTAAGCTAAGAAGGTGACATAGATAAATGCAGTGTGCCTGTACACAGCCACAGTGTCAACAGACAGTAAGGAGGTGGTGAGAGCTGTAATGAACTGGAGAACCTGATCACTACTCAGTTCCAAATAATGGTAGCCATCGCGAAAGTGAGAGCTCATTATTATCAGACATTCATATTAAAAAAAAACAAATGCCAGAATACTGAATTACCACCCATAATTGGCAGGCCACATACCAGTAATCTCTGGCAATTGGAAACCATTGAAAACTTTTTAATGATATCTGTGTTTTGCAAAATTAAAGTCAGGAGCAGAATGAAAAATAAAGTTTATTAGAGTATGAACTCCCAAGAGGTGTTTGATTATATGCTGGGTGAATGAATGACTAACTGAATGAATATGAGATCATCCAAGGGCAAAGACCCTAGTCAGTAAGATTACTCAGTGGTTTAGATCAGGGTTTCACAGCCCCTGAACCAAGGTGGGCATAGTAACAATTCGGGTTTACAGATATTTTGTAGTTTCTAAGTTAGCTGATATTAAAATGTTGATGAATAATATAATAAATAGCAACAGAAAGAGATTAGAAGATAATGAATTTGATTCTTGATTCCAACCCTGCCATTAACTAGCTCTATGATCTTGGGTCACTTAACAAAGGCCTTAATCTCAACTGGAAAAATAAAGAATTACAGAAAACAACTCCTGGAATGCTTTTCAAAGCTGATGCTGTCTTTCTAGGATGACATCTCCTGATCTATGTCAGTCATCTTTAATAACCTCTCTATTGTGTGATTTCACCTATATGAAGTTCAAGCATAGGCAAAAGTAATCCACACAAACAGAAAGAGGAGTGATGTTTGTCTGTGTGAAGAAATATAAGAAAGGAAAGAGGCATGCAGGAACATTCCTGGGTATGAAAGAATTCTATATATGTTAAAACTGAGCACTCACTATAGAACTATGCCTTTTATTTTAGACAAATTATAACTCAATTAAAGAAATATTGGGGGAAAATATTCATGTTTTTAACCCACTGGTGTCCACCTCTGGCTGCACATGACAGTCACCTGGAGAGACTTTAAATATTACTCGATACTTAGGTCCAAACCCCAGAAATTTTTATTTATTAATGTTTAGAGAAAATTCCTAGAGACAAATCATATATTTTAATGTAACAGTTTACCTTTCATATCTTGTCTGATTTTTATTCATGGTTGTCTCTCTTTTTTTTCAAAGTCTACCGTGAAGGACAACCACCACCATATAGTTAAAGTGAAGCCTATTAGCTTGTTGTACAAGGACCAGTGCATAGTAGAAGAACCCACGGGTGTCTTTAAAGGGTAAAGCAGTTGCAGGGTTTGGGGGCTAGAGGAAGTAATAGGATAGCCTTAGCAGGGATTGGTCAGAATTTGTAAATGAGGAAGCTTGCTGGCACAGTGCTTGTTAAAACACGTCAATGCAGTTTCTGCCGGATGGGTGTCCTATGTTCTTACCTTGGGACATAACATATAGAGCTAAACGGGCTGTTCTTATTAAAGGAGAGTGTGCTGAGGTTGCCTGTGCAGCTGGTTTGGTTTGTTATAATATATGTATTTTTCAAGCCATAGTGCAGTCTAGTTTGTCCATTATGGTTTCTGTTTTGATTCTTAGCAACCTGCTTAGCTTAGCTGTCAGCCGGATGTTTTTTCCTTTATCACATTAAACTAATAGAACTCAAACATTTTCCAGAGCTTCCCATCAAAACTAATTTCCAGAAGAACCAAAACTCATGACAGAGCAATTATGGAATCTATTGTTTCTGTCTTCTGACAGAAGCAATTTCGTGTTCATTCCTTTTTAGCTCTGAAATGCAAGAGGAAGAAGGGCAGCAGGATGCAGCGGAGGCAGACAGAGGTGATGGAGTGTTTGTTTCTGTGTGTTATGAGAAATGGGTACTGCAAAGTATAACAGTAGAATGGTGTTAGCATGCTCATGCTTTACAGTTTTCCTAGACTCGGAGGAACTGCCATCAGAAATCCAAATGACAGAGACAAGTTTTATTTCTGATGGCCCATGTGGGCTGTGAAGCTCAACAACTGAGCTCTCCCTGGGTCAAATGAGACAACTTGAAAATTATTCAACCACAGGATATTCATAACAAAAGACACATTCTATAATGGAAACATTTCTAAACATACAGTAAACACTTTCCTAATAGTAAGTATGAGGGATGTTTCCTAGAAATAGGAGAAACGGGTGTACGAGGATTCTTTTGCCTGGTCCCCTGTCTATCTTAGTCCCCCAATAGCAGTATCGCGTGTCATACAGTTCGAGGCATTTCTCCTTTTTGGTATTCCAAGGGTTTGGGTAATGTCCAGCTTCTAAATAATGTGGGGAGATGGCAATTGCTTCTGTTTGAAGCACATATCTGTGCCAAATTTTGGGACTCATAGGAGGTCAAAAGAGAGGTAAAATGATAGCTATAAGGGCTAGAAAAGCAAAGGAAGGAACTGCTGTAGTTTTACGTAGCTTCATTCTTTGGTGCCCATTAAATGACAGCTTTATTGCATATTTCTCACTACTATCAACCTATTCTTTATAATTCAATTCCAGTTTTGGCATTCTATCATTACTTTTTTCTTTAAAGCTGCTTTTACCTTTGTTTGTAAAGCTTTATTTTTATTTTATTGTGTTATAATTCACATGTGATACAATTCACCCATTTGAAGTCTGCAATTTAATAGTATTGAGTTCTATCATTTTTGACATAATACCTGGCAGAGAATAAGACCAGAGAAACTTGACTCATCTGATAAGTCCGGGACATGGAGCAGAGATCTTTAAAGTTGGTTAGGCTTTTCCCCCCAAATCTCACAGAATATGTACATTCTCAGCTGAGTACTGAAACCAACAGAATTTTCTGAGCCTGTGTTGAACAATACCAAGAACAATAAAAGTCATTTAACTACCTGTTCCTGAAGATAAGGCCAGGAACCAACTAAACAGCTTACTTGTCAAATTAAGACTTGGCTCTTCCCATTGCTGTAAAACTCTTGCCTCAAGGTGTTACAGACCCTGCTCACTCATAAGGAGACCTCCTCCTGCAAGACTTGCCCTAAAATCTCTCAGCCCATAACCTATTCTCATAAACATCTCTTCTAACTTCCCTTTCTAATACACTGCTCTCAGGAGGCGATCTTCTCCTTTAACTTAGCTTTGCCTCATCGAGTCACACAACAGGTCACCTTGTCACCTTGGGGACTATTTTATTTTATTTTATTTTATTTTATTTTTATTTTTTTAAATTTTTTGGTATGTGGGTAGCTCCCTGGCTGGGAATTGAACCCAGGCCACAGTGTTGACAGCGCCAGCGCCGAAACCTTAAGCCACTACACCATCAGGGAACTCCCAAGGGGACTATTTTAAATCCAAGTGAGAAAAAAAGAACCACTCTGGAATAAAAGAAAAATCTTAGGTAGCAATTCAATACGAAAACAGAAAGGGAAAAAAAGAATTGTTCTCATGCACTGAGTTCTCAGATTTACTTTGAATGCCTGTGAAACTGGAAGAATATCTTCATGATATATACGTGTTTTTAATAAAAATTACATTGCATATCACTAGTACCTACTAGAACTTTCACAGATGTATAAATCAATCACCTTGCAGTATAAAATGTAAATGACTCATCACAGTTTTTTAAGAAGTTGTGCAAATCATTATTTTCTACTCATAAACTTTAAATGTTACTTGATCGTGAATACATAAAAATTATAGGTAAAAAACAACAAAAACAAGCAAACAGAATTGCTTTTTGGAGCAACAGCAGTTAGAAGTTTGACCCTCTTTTCTTTCCCATACCATCTACACGTAAATACAGGTTTCTCACACATCTTGGTAGAAATCCAGTTCAAAAACAAAAAGGAAAAAATACACTTCTCTATAAGATGTACAATTTAGCTGTTTTCTACCCTGCCAGCTCTCCCAGAGACCGATAAATGTATACATATTTTTTTCATGTTTGCACTGTAGCTTTGTGTCTCTGGGTAATCATGAATGAGTATTTAACCATTTAACAGCATTTGCAGCCTAGGAAAGGTTGAATTCCATTGCACTGGCAGATTGCTTTTTAATTTTCTGCTTGGATGGGTTGTTTTTTGTCCTGTAGTTTCCAAAATATTTTATGAGTCTTGATGGAGAGGCTAAAATGCTTGCAAATTTTGCTGATCTCTGCCAAAAGCTGATTAACCCTCCCCCATTCTTTAGAAACCCATGTACCAGCCAGCTTAGGTGATGTAGACAACATGCTATAATGATGTTAAACAGCACTTTCACAGGGTTGCAGAATGCTACTTCTACACAAGGGATAAGGACATATGTTAATAATTATTCTGTGCAGATTTTACACTAGGGTTTTTTTGTTTGTTTCTATAGTTGAGGGAAATATTTATGACTCTTACAGATGTTAAGAGCAAGACAGCTTGACTATCATCACCATCCCTTAAATGCAGCCCATGATCTGTGAATAATAATTATGTCACTTTGAAATGGGCTACACTTATGAATACAGATATTTTCATGACTCCATGTTAATTGTTCTGAATTGTGTAGTTGTTTCACTGCAAATGATAATGGCCTGGTACCTTGCTATTTTTGAGTCATTTGTGTAATTGAGAAGTCATCCAGAGAAACTTATATTTTTATATCTCATAATAAAATTTTCAAATAATAAAAGTATCATGTCACAATGGAATATTGTTATTTATATATTTTTGTATATTTTTAAGTCTATTTCTCCTATTGTCTTTCCCATGTCAGTAAACGGCAACTCTTGTTCTGGTTGCTCATGCTAAAAACTATGATTTCTCCCTGTCTGGGATGCACTAGGTTTTACTATGGTTTCCATTTATTTGCTCCCTTTTCTGTCAAACAAAGAGAACTAAGGGAAGTCCCAATAGCAGGAATGTATGTTCCCAGCCCATTGACCATGGATTTGGTAATGTTGCTTTGGGCCATAGAATGTGAACAGATGTGATTTACACTTTGTCTCCACAGAGGCTTCAAGAAGAATGTCTGTATTTAAGGAAACTGCAAGTTCCCTGATTGGAAGTCCTGGATTCTGGAATTCATGAAATACATAAGAAAGAATCATGCAGGGCCAAGCTGATACACAGATGAGCAGAACCACAGCTGACATGGTAACCTAAGCAAAACATTAATGCTTGTTGTTGTAAAGTACTGAGGTTAGGGGGAAGATTTGAAGATTTTCTGTAATTACAACATAAATTAAAGTTGATGAAAGCCATTTACATCCAAGACATTGGCCAATGCTGTTAGCTCTTTCTTCCACGTATTTCCAGTACCGGGCTGCTTCTCCTCTGTGCTTTTACTGTGGCCTAGGCCACTGAGCTCTCTCCTAGGATTATTGCAGTAGCCCCCATTTGGCCTGGATGTTTCCTACCTTATCATTTGACTCACTATGTATTTTCAACATGGTATCTGTATAATCCTTTAAAAATGTAAAACAGATTGTTTCACTCCTTTGCATAAATCCCTTCAATAGCTTCCCACATCACTGAGATGACAGCCAAAATCCTTACAATGGCTCAAATAACCATTGGCAGCTCACACACAATGCCTACCTCTACGCCTGCCCTCTTTAGCATCTTCTCCTAGGATCTAAAGTCTCCCAGGCTAACTCTGCCCAAGCCATTGTGGCCTCACTGTTGCAGTTTAAACCTGACTAGCATATACTTCTCTCAGAATTTGCATTTACTCTTCCCTCTGTGTAAACTACTTGTGTCCCAGCGGACAATAAGGCTCAGTTCTTGATACCTCTACGCTCCTTATTCAAATATCATCCAGTCAGTGACATCTTCCAATACCACCCAAGTTACAATGGCAGAGCATCCCCACTCCCAGAATTTCCTCTCTCTCCTCCTTCTGTTGTCTCCTTGCCTCTCATACCATCTGACATTAAATAGTTTACTTACTTATTTATGTATTCTCTAATTGTACTGCATAGTAAGTTTTATCATAGGGATTTTTTTCTTTTTTTAAATTGCTGAAATCTATAACCTTGACAGGAACTTAAGTAAATTTGTTGGATGAGTGAAGGGAGAAATTATATTTTTAGGAGACAGGTATACCATGAAAAGTTCAAAGCACGGCGTGCACAAAGACTTCCTTGATTCTTTTTCCTTTGGACCAAAATACTTAAATCTCAAACTTAAATCCCAATTTGAAAAGGATACTCTTATTATTAATACCCTTATTAAATAATATATAATCAATTTGTCCTCCTAGTTTCTATTTTATTTGCATAGAAGCTGTGGCAAGTATTGTTTCTAATTAGTAAACAATTACAGAAAGGGAAGAGATTTACATAGAAAGATACAGATTCCAATGACTTGCATATTCTTCATGCAATTCACTGTCCTTTGAGAAAGATGATTCAAAATCAAAAGCTTTCATCAGAAAGCAGAACTTCAGATAGGATTAGAATTCACACCTGTCAGCTTTTCTCTCACTATTAAAGAGTCAAGGAGAAAAGAGAAAATCAATGTGATGATTATATATGGTGACAGCAAGTTACTTGTCTCACTTGAGGTCCTGGTGAAGCTACCTTTCATATGTTTCCTCTTTTAACCTTAATTTTTTATCATAATTCTTTATGGCTATAATTAAATTCCACCATAAATAAGCACCCCATCCACCTCTACGAAATGACCTCAAAGTAGGGAAAAGAATCCCTGTGAGATGGGAGTTTTTTCTAAGGTTTACTGTGAAAGGATTTATGTCATGCTTATCAGAGTAGCCCACTGTGACCCCATATACAGAAATACTTTTGAGCAATGGCCATGGTACCTATTTTACTTTTTTATTAAAACAGTATTTTTTTACCAAGTAAGTGAATAGAGAAAAACGGACACAGCATGCCTAAGTGTGTGTGTATGTGTTCATACATGTATGTGTTCATGTGTGTGTGTGCATGTAGCACTTACTTAGAATTTTAGAATTTGTACAAAGTATTTCATTTATATTACCTTTCAAAATCTTACTGCCTAAATATTGAGTTAAGTGTTATTTTTTTTATTTATGTGTTACAGAAGAAAAATTTTAAATTCTGATTGTCTAAAACCATCAAGGTTTTAGAATTGTTTAGCTTAGAATTGAACCTAAGTCTTGAGTATAAAGCATCTAATACAGACAAACAGGAAGCATTGACTTTGTAGGATGGATATAATTGAATTCTATTAGTAACATCTAAATTTTCTTACATTAAGCCTAGGGCTGACAGCAAGCTTATTATTACTGTAAATTGCTTATAAAAGCATTTTGTAACATATGAAACCAGTTCTCCCATCACAACTACCTTTCTGGTCAAGAAAGATTAGGCACGTTACCACCACCTCCCTTTGATTACTAAATATACAGTTTAGATAAACAAAACTTTTCTATATGCAGGTCCTTTTATTTAGGCCAAACATATTTCTATCACCTTCCATGACAAACTGCTGGCTGTGTACATAGTATATTTGCAAATGATAAATGCAGACACTGTCATAAATAAAAGGCACTTACATTGCATTACTGTTATTTCTATGTCAATCAAGTCCACTTTCATGACAGGTGTTCCTAAAGCCTCAGAAGTCTGGGAAGTTTCTGCTGCCATATTAGTCATTTTGCATATTTTCCTTCCTTTAACAGTGATACAAAAGAATTGACTCAAGAATATGAGAAAGGATCCATAGGAAAAAAAGGTGAAGTTTAGTTTTATCCATACGCTTGACTTCTATTTTTTACTTTATATTAGGAACGCCTCTATCCCCTAAATTTTCTCCTTTTAAGTCTAATTTAGTATCAGAAATCCTTCAAATGCAGCAAGTCAGCCATTTGATTCAATCATCCTATAAAAATATGCAAATGTTCTTTGCAGACATCACACATTTACACACTCTTAGTCATGGACATATTATAAATTAGTTTATGACATATTATCTAAAATAACAGATGACTTATGAGTAGAACCTTATATTAACCCTGATTTTCCCAATAAAATTAGAATTTTGCACAGACTTTTTAAAAATTAAACCACATTTTTAATTCCACTTTAATACTATGTCACTCTTATATTTTTGCCAACACTATCTGGTACATGACCTGCAATTAATAGCTATTTGTTGAGAAAAACAACTGGTAATTTTGGGTTAAGAAAGGTATATGGATGAAAAAGTGGTGCTCTAAGAAACCATAAACTCCCAACTGAAAGGTGCATGTGAGTATTCATGCCCTAGGCCTATAAATTCTTTAATGAGAGGTTTTTAAGCAAGCCTTGTCCATTGTTTCTGTGCATCTAATTAACACACCCTTGAGATGCCAGAAGTAATACCCATGGATGATAAACACCATCAAGAGAGCACATAATCTAAACTACCCTATAATCCAATCCCTGCCCTCCTTTTCTCCCACTTTCCTATAATCTCCCTTATTTACGCTCCCTCCTTAATTTCAAAAGTCTGAACGAAACTGCAAAACGGTCATTCACCAGAGCCTTTGAGATCTTGCTTCCTGGCAATTATTGCCCATTTTGCCTCAACAAAACTCATAAAAATTTTCTACAGGTTTGAACATTTCCTGCATTGACAGGTGAAGAGGAAACCTTTACAGTGTACACAGTTGTGTTTGCACGTACAGTGGCCGTGTAGAAAGAGCAAAGACTTTGGAAACAAACAGAAACAGATAGTGCACACACACTTGCCTAATATAAAGCCAAGAAGTTAGTTTCCTGTCCACTTCTAAGGGAATCAGAACATCAGTGGGGGAGTGAGAGGGGCCAGCAAGAAGGGAGATGACACAGGTGAGACGTGAGCGTGATGATCTACCGCTACGTTGTCAGGACTGGCTCTGGAGCAAGAGTGAATATAATGACTCGGGGACACAAATCTAATCTTATTTCCAGTAAGTGGCCATATTCACAAGACTGTGTGCTTCGCAATAAATTATTGCCTACCAGGAACAATTGCTTTTTCTTTAAGATTGTGATTCGCCTTTCAGCAACACACAAAATGGATATTTTCAATAATGTTGGATATAAATTTGTTCAACCAACAATGTTTACGTTTCCAGTGTTTTTCCTTTGAATTTGGAAAGAATCTCAACCTAAAGAACACACTATAAAGGAAATTTTTTCTTTTCTACGCATGCACCTTTTATTATTGACTATAGCAGCAGATTAAAATAAGATAAGCTGCAACTCTGTACTATAGAGAGTTAAATTTGCTTAATGAGAATTTTGATTAAGAAAATCTATCCTGAGCACTGTTACCTTTAAATGATTCAATTTTACTCCTATGGAAAAAGACTTCAACATTTTAATTTCAAATGACTGAATCACATTTAGAATTATTGAATATGTAATTCAAACATCCCATTTACAATATTATCCACTTGTTCAATACTATGATTTTATGATTTCATGTTAGCATGTAAAGAAAGAAAGAATAAAAGTTATACTGTTTTTATTTCATTATTCCCTATTTTGGATTCTAATGCATAAAATTTCAAGAGATAATTCTTTTTCTTTCAATTACATTTGACATACATTATATTGGCTTCAGGTGTGCAGCACAGTGATGAGTCATTTAGGTATCTTACTAAATCCTCATTCCGATACATCTGGTTCCTTTCTGACACCTTAAATAGTTATGACAATATTATTGACAGTCTACGCTATGCTGCCCTTGACTTCCCTGTGACTATTCTGTAGCTATGAATTTGTACTTCTTGATTTCTCCCTCTTTGTTACCAGCCCTCGTCCCACCACCCCACCAAATCTGGTACCCATCTGACACCACATACTGCTATTGCAACAGTATGGACTATATTCCCATGTTATACCTTGCATCCCCGTAACTATTACTTTGCAACCACTAAACTGACCTTCCCAGACCCTTCTTCTTTATTTTACCCACTCCCCCAACCCTCCTTCCATCGGTCAACAAACCAAATGTTTTCTATATCCACGAATCTGTTCCTGCTCCATTTTTTTATTTTGTTCTTTGGATTTCATCTATAAACAAAGTCAACTTGTATTTGCCTTTCTCTGTTTGATACTTCACTCATAACTGTTGATAGATACATAGCTATTGCCATTTTATTAATAATTGTTGCTTTTTATTTTTTTCCCCATCTTAAAGAGCCCCTCTATCATTCCTTGTAGTACTGGTTCGGTGGTGATGAACTCCGTTAGCTTTTTCTTGTCTGGGAAGCTCTTTATCTGTCCTTCAATTTGAATGCTAGCCTTGCTGGGTACTTTAATCTTGGTTGTAGATCCTTGATTTTCATCATGTGGAATATTTTCTGTCATTCCTTTCTGGCCTACAAAGTTTCTGTTGAGAAATCCACTGACAGTAGTGTAGGTGATCCCTCATAATTTACTATTTACCTTTCTCTTGATGCTTTTAATATTATCTCTTTGTTTTTTCCTTTTGATGTTTTAATTATGATGTGTCTCAGTATAGGCGGTTTGGTTTTTATCTTCTTTGGGCCTTTCTGTGCTTCCTGGGCTTGTATGTCTTTTTCCTTTACCAAGTTAGAAAAACTTTAGGCATTATTTCTTCAAGTAAATTATTGATCCTCACTGTTTCTCTTCCCCTTCTGGTGCTCCTTGTAAATGTTGCACTTGATGTTTCCCAGTGGAATCTTATATCTTCATTTTTTTGGATTATTTTTTCTTTTTGTTGTTCTGATTGGATGTCTGCTATTTTTACCTTCAAATCACTGATTCACCCCCTTGCTTCATCTGGTCTGGTGACTTTTTTTATTCCATTCTTCATTTCAGGTATTGTAATCTTTATCTCTGCCTGATTTTTTTTATGGTCCCTAAAATGCTTGCTATCTCTCCGATGAAATTATCACTAATTTCTCTGATAATTTTTATAATCATTGTGGTGAGCTCTGTCTTTGATAGGTTAACACCATCCCATTTACTGTGATTTTTCTGCTGTTTGTGTTTATTTGGTGCTGTATTTCTTTGTTTCCTCATTCCAGCAGCCACTCTGTTTGTAGCTATTCTGGTCTTTACTCGACACTTGCTAGTGCAGTTTCTTTGGTGTTCACTGCTCATACTGGGTGGGTAGAGGTCTGGAAGGGGAGGCAGCCGGAATTCATGTCTTTGTTTTCTTCCTGGAGCTGCAGGGCTGTTCACAAAGTGCAGGCTTATGTTTTTCTACTCTAAGTTAGCACTGAGGTTTCTGCCCTGAACCTTAGGATCAGTCCTGTGCACTGGTCCTTCAGAGTGGGCTATTTGTGGGTTGAGAAATGCACCTGTAGCCCCCTCTCTCCTTCTCTTTCCCAGCCTGAACGAGGTCTTACTGTGTCTCCCCCTCGTCACAGAACTGGAGTGAAGTCGAGCCATTGTGCCTCACGTACCAGGTCTGCATCTCCTGGGAAACAAAGTGAAGTCTGGTTACAGTGTCTCATGGGCCCACCTCTGGGCCTCTTTTTCTCTGTCCCATGGACCAAGTGAGGTCTGGAATGCTCACCTGCTGTCTTTATCCTTTGATGTCCCCCAGCAGTAGAGTTCTAAGCGGTGACTAGCACGTGGCCCACATGTCTGCATTTCCCATTTTTTCTCCTTCATTTGCCCCTCTGCCCACCTGCAGGCACTTTGATGCAATGAGCAGTTCCTTTACCTGTGTTTGTGCATTGGGTAGGGGGTCCTTAGTTGAGTTACAGATGTTTTATTTGCTGTAATCTCTAGGGGAATTTTTCAGGGGCCCCTCTCATGCCACCATTTTGTTGCTCCCAAGAGATAATTCATTCTTGAAGTACATGTAATCTAGCCTCTGTGACAATCAGAAAATTAATGTGAAATCATCAATTTCCAAATTCACTTCATTTTTGTTGTTTGTAGATAGCACTTATAAATACCATCTGTGTAAAGACGAGTTCCAAAACTATGACATGAAGTCTGATATCCATATGGCTCTCCTGCTTATTTTCTGTCTCATACATTAGAGTCAGAACCCTGTCTATTTTGCTTTCTTCTGCATTCCTAGAAAATAGAGAAGTACCTAATATATAGTAGGAACTAAATAAAAATTTATTGAACAAAAAAACAAACCCTACTTTCAGCATTCACAGTCTAATAGGAATCAAGTTGGTGATTATAAATTCTAAGCAGTCTTCTTGGTGGTCCTTGCATTATGCTAAGGCTTATAGTGGATATTATTCATTATATCTTTTCAATTGTGGTGCTTTTGCAGTTATACAGGCCATGTTAGTAACTGAAGTTGTAAAGAAGCAAATAATTACATGTTCATGTTTTACAAAGAAGAAAAATTATTTTTCTGAAAAAAGGGAAATTTTCATTATAAAAACTGTTGCATTAATGTTCACAATGTCAATTGATACAACCCTTTTCTCAAGCAGTTTGTATATGTATATAATGAGTCTTAAAATGTTTAAATTTTCATAAATCCCACTTTTGGAAATTTAACTTGAAATGTCACAAAATGTTTGGATAATTTATTCCACATTGTCCAATAGAGAATTCACTATAATGTCAAACAATTGGAAATAACCTAATAGTCAACACAAGGCAAAAGTTTAAACCAACCTTTGGACATCATTAAGAATGTCATCCATACTTGTATATGCATATCGAAAAGAAAACCTGATAGGCAGCCCAAATTTCAGCCAGTTTTTTGAGGGCAGAGAAGTTGTCAGTCCCTTTACAAACTCACATTTTTTTTTGTTTTCTTTATATTATTGATTTTTTTACCATAATATATATTTTTTTATAAAAAGAAAAAATCTTCACTCATTTAAAAGTCTCATGTTTATCGTCTCCCTGTTTATACCTTCACTATCTCTTAATAACTGCTTCTACAAGTTACCCCCACATGTGGTTATAATTCATTCTATGTCTCCAACCTGAACAGACGCACCAGGTTTGTTTCACATTTACATAAAACATTAGCATTCTCCCATGCAAGAGTTGCACTGATGAGATGAAGGGATTGATATCCCAAGAGGATAAATGTGAAGTAATATTATAATAACTGGTATAAAACCAACAGTGCTACCTAAACTCATTCACCAGTTCAATAATTCCACAGATGCCTTAGAGGCATCTTATGAAAGATCCCAAAGCAAATCTGTGGGCAAAAAAAAATGGCACTGAAGTACCAAATATTCTTGTGTGTCATAAATTCATGCCTTACCACAATAAAAGAATACATAAATGCAGTTGAGTACAAGAAAGGAAAAAGCAAAGAACCATTTTTACTTCCTTT
The DNA here is from genome assembly GCA_004026885.1 of Lyroderma lyra. Classification (NCBI taxonomy): domain Eukaryota; kingdom Metazoa; phylum Chordata; class Mammalia; order Chiroptera; family Megadermatidae; genus Lyroderma; species Lyroderma lyra. The sequence goes on from PVJL010004792.1 coordinate 27,585, forward strand.
CACCACCATCATTTTATTATCCTTGGCCTAACTAAATATCCATCTCATTTTCAGTTTGTGATACTTAAAAATACTTATACAGAGCCATGTTGAGTTTGGTTTAGAAACTCATTTCTAAAAGGCTGTTTGAAAAAAAAAATAAAAAAATAAATAAAAGGCTGTTTGTCTTTTCCACCAATGATTCTTAAAAGTAAACACTGTTACATGAAATTTTGAAGTGGCACTATTACTAAATTTTTTCAGAGGAACAAGGACAAAAGTCTTGCTTTATTTTGAAAAATCAGTGATTTTCAGATGGGTTAAGAGACAACCAGGAGCTTTAAACTGTGTGCATTTGTAGTAGCATAGGGTGAATAAGTCAACACCCCAACAATTCCAGTTTACTTAATAACAATCAAATTATAAATCTACTTACCTATCTCAACTTTTCCATTACTTTTTTCTTCTTTCAGCTAAAACAGTAACCAGGATTTGCTAGCCCTCTACATTCCTGACTCTTGGAAATAGCAGAGTTTGTCAGTTTTTTCTGAGTTGCTCTGCTTTTCACATGAAAGCTTCCCAATTATAAGGCAGGCTATCATCTGTTGGGAATTCAATAAAATAGTTTTTAACACTACAATATCTAGGGATCTTTCAAATGCTTACTCAGAAGCTAGGAGAGCCCTTGAAAAGGTTCTCCTCAGTGGAAATAATTTTCGTAGAAGAAATGATAATATATTCCTTGAAGAAAATTTTATTTAATGGGATTTTTCTGTACTTGATTCTAAAGGGTCATAACTACATAAGTTTTGCACCCTGTACTTTATCATACTCTTACATCTCCTGAAGCTTCCTGTATTTCAAATAATACAAGATATATGAGTAATAAAGATCTCTAGTGACACACTGAGCCTTCTGCTTTATTTTGAAGCATTAAAGCAGGAGAGAAGTTCTTAGAAGACTAGCAAGAGAACATTAGTATTTTAAGAGATGTAAATTGTTAAGGGGGAAAACGTAGAAGAAAAGGCCAGATACAGTTGTGTTCTGTTGGCACCAGTCAAAATCTTCTCCAGTTCTACAATACAGCAAATTCCATTGAGTAATGAAGACCCTCTGCTATGCTACAATGCAAAAATGCTCCTATCACACAGAATACAAACCCATAAAAATATGAAATGTGGTCGTTATGATTTCTACCTTGAGACGCCTCTGAATGAGGAAAGATGATCCCAGATATCTGTCATCCATTTATGAACTCTCTAATCTGACTTGAGGGAAGATAGATAGCAGATATTTCACCAGAGATAAGGGAAAAAGATGGGATTACAGATTCATAGCAACTTTTTAAGTACTCTGAATTTTCTTTATGGGCCTCATATGGGCCATAGACTAAGTCAGTCTATGTTTCAATGAAGCAATTGACAGACACACAATATTGTGAGCTGAATGTCAGAAAGTTTGGTAGAGTATTAAAAGGTTTAATAGGAGTGCCCTGAGATATTGATTAATTCTTGATGTTCATGTGGAATTTAGCTCACTGGGAATGTGCCAAAGAATTCTGTTGGGACTTTTTCTGATTAGATTTTAAATCAACAACTTGATTGAAGGCACAGGCTGAATAAGAAAAATTAAATTTAATAGGAAAAATTATAAAGTATTATATTTAAATTAGAGAATCAATTATAAAAATATAGAACATAGGCTGGTGCCTTGATAACACCTCAAATTAAAAATAAATAATCTTGGGATTTTAATTAAAATATACAGAAAGAGCTAACAATTTTATAGAGTTGTTATTAAAGCTTTTATGATCTGAGGCTTCATCGACAGGCATTTACTATTTAGGTCAAAGGTGTCCTATTAACCACTTTGCTATCTTCACACTCTATTTGTATTCTATTTGGGTTTATATGCAATTTTTAAAAAAGACTTAAAAAAGAAGGTGTAGGTCCAAAACTGCAATGACAAAAGGAATTATGAACCTTATAGTAACAAAAATGGTTGAAAGTGTTTGGAAAGCCTATCTTGGAGAAGATATAGGTAAGAGGCGGTGGTAGCGATTCATTTCATCTAAAGATTTAAAAGCTATCAGTGAGAACGAACTGCACACTCTAATGGTACGATAATGGGTAATGTGACCCACAAAGGAAATAGTACAAGAAGTCACAATTTGGCCATAAATAAAAGTATATTTTTTAATTTAATCATAACGATGGAGTGCTTCTCACCCAGGGTGGAGGTGGGACTACACACACACACACACACACACACAGACACACACACACACACACACACACACACACACACATTTTAAGAGAGATAACAACTTTAAAGAATAACATAAAAGTGTTTAAAAATTGAGATTTGGACCAAAATTCTAAACAATATATAAATATGTAGCCATTTAAAGTTATATGCTAGTCATTATATTTAAAATAGTAAATTATTCTGCAAAAATCATTTCACTGGCCCAAAGTCAGTTCCTAACATTCTGGGCCAATTTTCTTTCCTTATTTTTTCTGATACTGCAATATCTAAAATGATTCTGGAATAAAATATCAAAATTTAATTGAAACACGAATATCATCACTACCTTGATGTCAAGATTTCAATATTTATTAATATTTATGTTTTTAGTTGTGGACCACTCAAAAATTTTATTATCTGAAACAGAATATTTGCTTTAGATGAAAATGTCTACTATTTCCTTTGAGGCTATATAATGTAATTACTATATACACTAGTTGTGTGTGTCAAATTGTGACACCTGCTTTGTTAATGAAATTTAGAGCACTGACAGACTGCAGTTCACTATTTCTATTTGGAAATCTAAAGCCTGACTTGAAATAACTAAATTTTAATAAAAATTGATAGTTTTATCTCCAGTATAATAGAATATTTTATGAACAACAGGTGCTTCAATAATCTCTCTTTATAAGAATTCATAATCTCAGACAACATTGTTCTATATCTACATGCTCCAACATTGTTTTATATCATTGCTCAAGAAAAGAAATACTAAGACATTAAATTTAGCCGTTTTTTCTATTGCAAACATCTCATTAAATTGGCCTTTGCTCTTAAAGGAGAATAACAACCCTTGAAGAATGAAGAGAGGCTAGCTCTTAAAATTCACCAGAGAGATATTGAGAAAAGAAAAGAGCATAGTTGTTTTGTTTTACAATGTGCTCTATTAAAATGACTATAAGAATGCCTTGATTTATGATTTATTAGTAAAAACAGTGGGAGTAGTCATCATTTGTATATTTTACAATTACTGAGAATTGCCTATTAACAGATCTCTTTGGTATTTAAAAAGTAACAGAAGAAATTAAAGCTTTTGAAAGTGTTTTATAAATTTTTAATCTAATATTTTTTAATCAGCTCAATATTTGACAGCATATGATCAAAGTTCAAATCTTATTTGCTATTTTCTATTTAATAGGTCTAGTTTCTCTAAATTTCAGTAGTTAGGAAATGGTGAATGGTTAGAAGTATTAGATTAACTATGTTTCACTTCTAAATGTGACTAATGCTCCATAAATGCCTGATATTATAGTTGTGTTGTTGTCTATAGAAATTCCAGTTTTTAACACAGTGAGCAGGAGATTTTTCAACTACCATATAGTAGCTTATATTGTATTGTTAATTTCCTTTTGTGACCTTCCTCCTTCTTTAAAGGGAGTTGCAATAGAACAAATGAAGTAGAAAAAAAGAAAATCATTCAAAGCTGATTTTGGAAATTCCTGGTAGAAAAATAGGCTGAGTTAAAGACTGTTTGTATGCCAAACTCAAAATTTATGCCATAAACCAAGAGTCAACAAGCCACACCCTATAGACCAAATTCAGGTCACCACCTGTTTTATAAATTAAGTATTATGAGAACACAGCCACATTTACTCATTTATGTATTCTGTATTGTTGCTTTCATGATACAATAGCAGAATTGAGTAGCTAAGACAGAGGTTTTGTATCTTGAAAAGTCTAAAATATTACCATTTTGGCCCTTTACAGAAAAAGGTTCCAACTTCTGTCACAAGTCACAGACCAGGTAAGAAATAATAATTGGGTGAGAGCCAGGTTTGCTATCCTGTCTCTTTCATCCTACCTCCTCACTTATTCCTAAACCAGGGAGAGACAAAGGACCATTAAAATCAAGTTTTATAGAGAAGATGAATAAAACCTCAAACAAATTTGGGGAAAATAGAAGGAAAGTAAATGTTTGCGCCACAGTCCTATCTGAAATATGAGAAGCCAGAGACCTCCAAGAAGTTCTCCATAGCAGCACAAGTGCTTTCTGTGGCTTCGGGGTGGGGGGTAGAGATGGGGCCTGGTTCCAGCAGTGGAGATAACTCAAAGTCGCTCAGCCAGAGTGACAAGGGAGAGTCTTCAGTAAGAAACCAGTAAAAACCACCATGGGCATTTCAGGAGATGCTCATGTACCATAACTCCCTCCTTTAAGGAAGATAGAACAGGGGTGTGAAATCTCGAAGTTTGTAACATTCTTGAAATCTCTGTACTACATATCAAAGGACAAAAAGTAGAAGTTCCTAAAACAAAATTTTTACCAAAGAAAAATTATGATAGAGTAGCTGCACTAGTATATATGTACTATATTATTACATGATGCACTATATTTCTTGCAATAGTATGCATGTAATATAAATATTTTATTTTTTCGTTATCATTATTGTGAATTCACTGAAATTTGGAGGTTTGCTAGAGCAGCTAGCATTACTCTAGGTATACATTGTTTTAGAATATGGTTAACAAACAATACAAAATAGACATTCAATGAGGCCTAAAAGTAAGCAAGGATACCTCCCTAGATGTTCAGGAGAGAGGTCACTGTGGCTGAGACATCACTGCAGGCTTGGAAGAGAAGGTAGGAAGTGAACAGAGCCTTAAGTGAAGAGAGGAGTCACAAGTTTTCCAGGTGGGACATAGCATGAGCCAAGGCAAAAAGGTAGACTATATGTAGAAAATAGAAATAAACCAAATAGTAGGCATAGATGATTCAGCCAGAGCAATTGTGGTTTTAAAAGTTTAAAAATTAATTAAAAGCCATATTGTAAAAGAAACTTGGATCTAAGTGTAGATTTTATTCTCTAATATAACAATTTAGGGACCACGGAAGGTTTTTCAGCTGGTGTGATGGGGACCAAATAATTGGATTACACTGAGTTGAGGCAATAAAGGGAAGTACATATTTTTAAAATAATAATAAATAATATAACTATTAGAATAGTCCTGGCATGAGGTAATAAGCAAATCTAAAGGACCCTGATGGCCATGACTAAATTCTACTTACTGTTGTACTCTTAGTATTTAGCACAGTGCATAAGAGGAAGACAGCCCCAATAAGCAGTTATTTTATAGATAGGTGAGTGGCTGTGTGAGCTGAAGGAGCCATATATAAGATATAACTTGAAAGATTAAAAGGTAAGTGATAGGTTTTGGTTATTGACAAGATGTAGAAAGGAAGAGAGTCTTAAAGGACTCCAAGACTTACTTTAATTTTGTTCAACCAAGATAGGAATGTCTATAAAGGGGGCTGTTTGTGTTAAAAAAAAGACAAACAGTTGTGTCATGTGTAATATACAATTTCTGGTACAAATTTTATCACTGCCTCTAAAAACTTTCTAATTTATTATAATTTCAATGCTGCAATCAATTATAGAATCAACCCAAAACATTCCAATTCTATCTAACAATCTTTGTTTAATACTGTTATTTTCTCAAAATGGAAACCATCTACTAATTTTATCCATATTGAAAAATAAGCTTAGTAAAATTAACACAGAGGTAAGGTAATGTCATTTAAAGTACAGTATAGCATTCTCCAATCACAGAGGGGTTAGCAATGTCCACTATTTCAACTAATTTAGTAAGGAAATAGAGTAATAGAACCTGTTCTTGGCAACACCCAAAATAGAATAAAACAAAAAATTTCATTGAAATCATTTTTAAAGTCTACCAATAGTTGACAGTTAATACTGTTAGATTATAAATTTATTCATTTTGTAATGCACTGTACCTCTCCCCTCAGTTTTGAGAGGAACCAATATCACTGTAAGTGCCAGAATTAATTCTGGGGTTAAAAGACCAGTTTTTACATTCAACATACGGAGGATCCAGGAAGAAGCAATTGTACTACAATAACAAATTAGTCTTTGCTCATCAACAGAGAATCCAGCTTATAAAAAACATTATGCTTTTTCCATATGCCTGATTTTCCTCATACAACTTTTACTTTATACAACTTCCTTGCTTAGGTTCTACAATAATCAGGCAAATAATACCCCTTTTTATGAGCTGGTAATCTGCACCAAACTTTTATTGCATAATCATAAGCATGTAATTCTGTAACATAACAATATCACACTCAAGCACACTGCATGACATTTTAGGTGAAATGTTCAAATTGCTGTCCATCTCTGTGAGACATTCTCGTTCCCTACCAACCGCATTACTTCTGCTGGACCCTGTGTAGGTAGTGTAAGTCCCAGCAGTTGGGTTTTTTCTCCTTTTTGTAATGCCAGTGCCTGACTTAAGCTTCAATTGCCAAGGCATCCACTTCAAAGAAGCTATCTCTAATAAACACAAGCCAAGATAGAGCCAGGCCACCTTCGCCCTTTGAGGCTCCTTTTTTGGACATGGTGGTTGATTTCAATAACTGACCACTTGGCCCACTTGCTATGCCCTTTCTTTCACTTTAAATTCCTTGCTCTTACGTTTTAAATTTACCAGCAGTGAGCCTGCAAAACCCTAGGCCTGCACCTTTGACCCCAATAACAGCCAAACCCCAGGCCTTACGTGCTCTCTCTCTCTGTGGCCCCAGGTGTGTTTTGTAATTTCCAGCTCCTATAAGTAATAAACCGTTATTTGTTCAAAGTGTCCAATGGTTATTGCTGTAGGGCAACAACCCACAAGGGCTCGTCCAACCACAACATTGGTTTTCCATAGGCTGAGACCCACAAAACACCTCGCTTTCACCATCTATTTACAAGAGGCTATGTTCGTTCAATTTAATTCAGCACACATTTGCTGAATACTCGCTAATGTAATCTTTCCCCATGATGAGGGATATCATTTTTTCTTCTCAGAGGTCTGTGTCTTAATTTTAAAAGTTGCATTCATATTTTTCTAAGTTATATTTGTACACATAACAATGTTCAAATCCTAAGTTATATATGTAGGGAAGATAAAAATCAATAGATTTTGCCTAAGTTGATAATATTACTGCCAAATTAATTATTTCAATAGTTAGCTTATCCCTTTTTAAAATTTTCCCCCTTTGAAGATTCCAAGCTATTGTAGAAATAGAAAAATTGAAAAATTATACAAATGCTTGCTTGTGTCTCCATGGCTAATTACTGGCTGGAGGGATTAACACCCATTTGATATGTTGAGAGCCACTGAGAAAAAGAATCAGTGTACTAAATATACTTTTATTCACAAACTCTGTATGATTTTTATGTAAATTTTAGTAACTTCAAGTTTTTAGATGTTTTTCCTCACAAAATTCCTTGAATTCCTCAGAGAAGCTGCAAAGGTAATGATGCAAAATATTAATGAAGATATATCCTGTTACACTGATACTTAATTCATGGGGTTTCATAATAACTGAATTCATAAACCAAAAAAACTGATTACATATGCACTATTCAAAGGCTAGCTTCAGATTTTCAAGTATCCTCAGTGAAAATTTTCAGTAAATATCCTCCCTTGTGTATTTATTTGCTGCTTGGTTTTGATCCCTTGTCTCTACTATATTTCTAGATTTCGCCTTCATTTCAATTCACTTCTTAAAGTCAACATCAAAAGATTTGCAACAGTAAGCTCAAATGGATTTTCAAAGAGCAGAGAACTCTGTAACCTCTTTCCATAACGTGTTCTGAAGTGTTGACTGGATGTGAAGAATACCATAGTCCAGTATACCCTGTTATGTTAAGAAGACGTTGCTGTTTTACTCTGAGATCACTAACTAATGGTGCTAAACATAATAGACCTATTTTAAAATTCACACTTTGAAATGTAAAACTGTAGATCAGTAGGGTTGAAAAATCTATTGAAGTCTTCCCCAATCCATCCTCCCTCCCCAGCCTACTCACTCTCCCCAACCTGATATACCATTGAGCCAAGTGAAGCCTCAGATGGTTAATGATTTGCCCATAAGATGGTATTTATACCACTAGGACTAGAGACTCTGTGATGCTTCCTCTTTAGAACTGCAAATTCCCAAAGCACTTCTTGTCAGCACCAGAGATTCAGAATGCATCATAACCTGCCTTACATTATTATTAGTCCATTATCAATAATCCATATTGATTATGCCCAAAGGTGTTTCAGACATTATGCTGGGCACTTGGGACACAACTGTTTCCCTGAAGGACCTCCTGGTCTTATAGAGACACAGACATGTGCATCCAACAAGGATAAATAACAGGATTATAATCAATTCTATTTGATGAAGAAGGAAAAGCTTCACAGATGTGACATTACTAAATTTCAAAATAATTCACAATTGTGTGGTCAAGAAGGTAAAGACAGAATTCCACACAAAAGAAATGGTATGCCCCAAGTCACAAAAATGTCAGTGTGCATTCCTGTTTCCAACTAGATTATAAATATATTGTGAACAAGGACTGCAGATGGTGTGTTTTGGAAAATCATACCATGCTCATGCTCTTGTTCTCTAACTCAGTAAATAGGTGAGAACTAACTAAACTTGACCAGCAAATAAGTTGCTATTATTTATTCCTTTTGAATTCCACACATTTAAGGTGTTCTTCCAAGTATATGGGATGTATATGGTCATGCTATTCCTAACCAAAATGTTTGAATTTTTAGGCACATAAATATTTTTCTAAGAGTTTCCTCTCTCTTACAAAAAATGGTTTTATGCAAAAGCAAGTGATTTTCCCAAATTAAGCATCTGCCAAATTATTTTCCACATGTAAAGCTCATGGAAGGTTTTGGTGATTTAGGGTAAAGTCTAACACTTAAACGATATAATGAAAGTTAATAGTAAGCATAAAAATAAACTGTCTATTGAAAAATTTACTAAATACACAACTTTTCATTTTAAGCTGAGCTCTGAATTTCATAGTTAGTTAAATTGGTTTAAGATATTTGTATTTCTATGATCTTAATTTTTAATTAAAACCAGAGTGGTTTAATTATCAGATAGCCACAGATTACTACAGCTATTCCCATATTTCTTCAAGTCTACTCTGCCCAAACCTAAAAATGCAAATCTACCAAATTATAACATTAAATTCTATAACCATTCAGAAAAAATCCAGCCATAAATGCCTCTAATTTTCACATTACATGGCTGGATACTATGTGGACAGCTCTCCTATATTTGAATGATAAAACAGAATGTTTTTCATACATCACACTAATTCTTATTCTAAAATTAAAATTGTACTGTTAGAGTATAATGGTTTAAAAGTTAGAATGACTAAAATGTCATTTGTTAGTATAGTAAGGGTTCTACTTTATTCCTTTTTAATGGATAGTCACAGGGTGTAAGTACTGTAAAAAGAGAACCTGGAGATTAGAGACTTAATAGTAGATCTCAGAATGTGCATTGTTTACTTGGATTTGACGTTACTCCTTTCAATGTTTAAATAAGCTATGGAACATCCACATAATGGGCTATGATGCAGCTGCTAAATAGTATCTAAATTATTTTGGCTGTCTCCCAAAATATCCTAAATCAGGCCAGTTTTCTCCATCTCCCCTACAGCTACCCTCCTCTCTGTTGTTTTATGTTCTTAATTGAACTAACTCTGTAGCCTCAGGAGTTGTTTTCTCTGCTTCCATTCTTGCCCATCAACTAGTACTTCCCCTACAAAGCTGCAAAAGTGAACTTTTAAAACACAGATCAAATTGCTTATCTCTGACCAGAGGCGTGCAATTCCTTTGAGAATTAAATCTAAATCTGCTTCTGAGTCTCTTCAAGTGCTGTGCCATGCCCCGCTGATCCTATGTCCTGTGTGTCCTACACCTGAGTCACATCAGACTTCTTCTGACATTCAACTCATTTCCTGCTTCCCACATTGTGTCTCATCTTCCTGGATTACTCTTCTCTGAGATCAGTACCTAGCTAAGTGTTATTTAAGTTGCAGTTGAAGTATCTTCTTCAGAGGAGCCTCATGACTACAAAATCTCATATTGACCCTCTTCTTCAAGTCTCTACCACACAGTTATAATATAAAATATGTGTCAATTTCTGCAAAGGAGGATAAGTAGCATTGCATATACAGTGGTTTTCATTGTAAGTGGAATTTTAAAGAGGAATTTCACTTAGTAGTATTTGATCTTTATTTGCAGCTAACAAATACTATCAGGTAACAAAGAAGATTGGTGAGGGGAGGGGAATGTGGACCAAAAAAATGGGAGAGATGAGTACATTAGTAGCCTTTTCTGGCCATATCTTCACAACCTATCATAATGGAATTCACTCACATTTTACCACCACCTCACAGCTCACCCATGGGAGGGACCACAGCCACCCTCAGTTTCCCACAGGATCAGTGGTTTCCTTGCTCTAGCAGTAGAGGTTAAAAATTTCCATAGGGACCAAAGACTTTAGGTATTGGGTATCTGAAAAGCCACGTTGTCTAGGAATCAAGAATACCTTTGGTCATCAGTATTCTAGGTTGTTCTTAAGTTTTCCTTTATAAACAGGAATAGTAACAATGGGGCTGGGTCTCTTCTCCCACTCTGCCTCTCTGTGGAAGTCAGATTGTGCCTTCTCCTGTGACCTTTGCCTTGCATATTCTCCTAAGAGTCCATTACTCAATTTACGCTGTGTGATGTCACAGTATTTTCTCATCTGATGCTTGACACAATCCATCAATTAGCTATAACTAGATGATCTATGGCATATGATAAATTAACTATATACTTTTAAAAAGTTGCTGGCTCCTGAGCCACTTTCTTTGCTCGAGCCTGCTCCTACCGCTTTGGAGTGCACTTTCTCCTCAATAAACTACCTTTTTGTTTCACCACTTAAAAAAAAAGTTTCTTAGATATTGAGTTTCTGGTACTTTCAACGTGATACATTTTCTTGCTATGAAATTACAAGAAAAAGAGCTGTTTTCCATAAAATATAGTAAAAGAGTCATTTAAAAAATATCATTACATTTTTGCCCCCAGTATGGCCAGCCTTTTTCTTATCATCTTTATTTCCTTAAATATTAGTAATAATCTTTGGAACAGTTCTCAAGCAAAACACGATTTCAGATTTAATCATGACTAAATCCTTTCCTATATTTTCATTAATTAATCCAATTAATAGTTCATTTGAAGAAAGTTCTTAAAATGCTCCAAGCTCATAGTTCCCATTTAGGTAATCCCTCTTCTTTCCCCATGAGAATAGCTCAGAGGCGTATGATGCATTTTGGTTGGGCTGCTCAGTGTGGGGAGGCAGGAGAAAAAAAAGTAACCGATATCGATCATGAGTTCTTGAAAGCTACAGATGCTGTGTAGGAACAACTTAGCATTTTAAATTGCGGTGGTTTTAGTTTTGGAAACTATAATGAAGAAAGGGTTGAAAAAGTTTGGTGCTTTCTTATTTTCCTGCAATGTGCAAAAATGAGATAATTTGGATGGCACTAGGACAAGACTAATCAACTTGAATTTCCACCTGATTTAGCAAAGTAGAATCTGACATCATTTCCTATTCTGCAAAGATTTCATTTATCTATCATTTAATTACATATACAATACTTAGCTTTACTCTTTGCCATATACATATTGTGACTTAATTAGTGCCGAGAGTAGAATACATTTTTTTCCATAACTCTTCACTGGAAACACATTTTTAGCATCTATAAACACCATAAGATAAACAAGAGATTCAGAAAATAGATATTAAAATAAACTCAGCTTTTGTTATAGCAAATCTTATAATGACCATTCCAGTAATATATGGTCCCAACTTTGATATCTGAAGTCATTGTTTACTGTGTCAATGGAAACAGATAATTAACTTTTATGACTTTCTTTCCTACTAGACTGAAAGTTTATTGAGGAAAAGAACCGCATTTGATTTGATTTTATATCCTCAGTGCCAAATTCGGTGTTTGGTACATAGTTGATGATTGAAAAGTGTTTGTTAACTGCACTTTTGTAAAATAGTATCTGAAAGTAAGTTTAAATGATAAGGATAGTGAGAGCTGTACTTTGGACTAAAATCTTTGTTGTGGGTAAATATACATATATTTTGTGATTTTAATAATTTGGAGATAAAACTAATTATTTAATAAATAATTTATTACTTCTTTTTAAATAAATACAAGGCCCTATTTATAATTAATCTAATATTGGAATTAAATGGAATTACATGACTCTTGCCTTCCTAAAAACATATAGTACATCTTTATTCTGATTCAGTACTAGAATGTAATTATGTTCATTTGACTGAACAACTAGACAATGTGGAGAAGAGCTCTAGCATAGCAGAGTTGCTTTTCTTCTAAGAATAAAAGTCTGCCCCTGGGTCTTTTCTCTCCTCTGAACTATTTAATTGCTAAACTGATACATAATGGCTAAAATATCTCCCACTTTTTAAAATACTGTGTTTCTACAAGCCTTGAAAAATATAATATAAAGGCTGCAGACTATAATTTTAACCATTAATATAAAGGTTTCTGAAACTGTTATCCACACTGAACACCAAAGTTTTATAAAAATACATGCTTTTGACCTGATGTCCTCTAGAAAAAAGGTATCGCTCATCCAAATTCACAATGTTTTGAGTATTTACTATCACTCTTAATGGGATATTACATATTACAAGTTAGGATATATATATATTTAAAATATTTTAATGCTTAAAGAAAATGAAAATTTTGTCTCATCAAAAAGTGAATATCGATAAAGACATGGAAAAATTTTAAAGGACTAAATAGCAGCTGCAGAGTAGAAAAATTAACTGAAAAGAAAAATTCTCTAAGGAGATTCAATGGAATACTTAAAATGACAGAGAAAAAAATTCATAAACTTTAATATCAATCAACTGGGTTATTAAGTCTGAGGAACAAAAGAAGACAAAAATGAAGAAAAATGAACAGAGGCTCAGAGATCTGCGTGACACCATCAAGCATAACAAAATATGCATAAGAGGAGTTTCAGAAGCAGAGGAAACAGGGAAAAAGGCAGACATAATATTTAAAGAAATAGTGCTTAAACATTTTTCAAATTCGATGAAAAACATTAACCTGGATATCAAAAAAAAAAAAAAAAAAAAAAAAAAAAAAAAAAAAAAAAAAAAAAAAAAAAAAAAAAAAAAAAAAAAAAGAAAGAGAAAGAAAAAGAAAGCTGAAGAAATTACAAATAGAAGCAATGGGTCTCAAAGAGATCAACATGTAGACATCATAGTCAAACTCTGTACAAACAAAGACCAAGAGAGACTTGAAAACAGCACGAGAGGAGTGATACCTCATGTAAAACTGAGCCTCATTATATTAACAGCTAACTTCTCATCCAGAAACCGTGACATCTTCAATGTGATGCAGAAATAAGACTGTCAACCAATAAATTTATATAAAGCAAAACTACCTTTGCTAGAAGACTCTCCTTACAAGAAATGCAAGAGTCCTTGATGCTGAAATAAAAGGGCTTGTTTCAGAATGTATAACTATATGTGACACACTCAAAAATAATACAATAACTAACCCAATTTTAAAAACTAGGTAAAACATTTGAATAGACCTCTCTTCAAAGAAGATAAATAGACAAAAAAAAAACATATGAAAGATGCTCAATTTCATTAGTCTTCAGGGAAATGCAAATCAAAACCACAATGAGAAACCACCTCACACACATTATATCAAAAAGAACAATAATATGAAGTATCTGAGAGGATGTAGGAAAACTATAATACTCATGCATTGATAATGGAAATGTAAAATAGTTGGCCATTTCCTAAAAACATTAAACATAGAGTTCCCATGTGGCCCAACAGAAATCATTTGTGCATACAAATACTTGTAATGGATGCTCACAGCAGTATTATTCAGTATAGTCAAAAGAGTGAAGACTATTCAAATATCTTCCAACTGATGAATGGATAAACAAAATGTGGTATACTCATACAATAAAAAAATGAGTCAATTATTGGTACATGTACAACATTGATGGACCTTGAAAACATAATAGTAAGTGAAGGAAGCCAGTCACAAAAGACTACATATTTCATTATTTCATTTATCTGAAATGTCTAGAATAATCAAAACCATAGAGACAAAATGTACATTAATAGTTACTAGGACCGGGATGAAGAAGAGATGGGAGTGGATTGATAATGGGTATGACTTTCGTTTTTGTGGGGGGCGGGATGAAAATGCTCTAAAACTAGATAATGGCAATTGTTGCACAACTCTGCAAATACACTACAATACATTGATCTGTATAGTTTAAAATGCTAAATTTATAGTGTGTGAATTATATCTCAATTAAGGTTTTATTTAGTCAAACAGCAACATCAAAGTGTCTCCTGACGTCTAGTCTTGTGGCTTTTTTTCCCTTGGCAATAAATATTTCTTCCAAAAGAATTTTTAGAGTAAGACTGTCTGTGCTACCTGTTATTAATGTGAAGATAATTTATCAGTGATTATTTAAAATGATAATATGAGGGAAAAAGTCTATTACTTTTTAGATGTGATATGGTTTCACCAAGTATACAACTCATATATATATATATTGTTTTGGCAACACAGTAGATAAAGAGGTTCCAATTTGAAGCAGATTTTACACACACACACACACACACACACACACACAAACACACAGATTTTTTTACACATATATATATATGAATGATACATTATAATTCATATCAATAGATAGACAAAATGCGTGAAGTACAGATAATTTATTTAAGAGAGAAAGTTTTGTATGGAGAGATGAGTACAGAGATTTGAGATAAATAAGATGTCTTTTGAATGCAGTATGTACTTTTAAAAATGTGCTGTTACACATCTTATTTCCTGATCCTGTACTTAAGCTGATCATGTTTGGCTGGATTAGCACATTAGCACTCATGACAGAAAATTAATGTTCTAAGACTTTTCAGCAGCCATAACTTTGGAAATGTGTTTCTGTGCTCTTCTCCCTCACTAAATTGATATATGAACCATCCACTGGTATAAAATCAGTTTTCCCTCTCCAGAAGCACACAGAATGATTCAGAAGGCTCCTATCTAAATTAATTCTGAACTGACAGCATATGTCTAGCAGCATTCTTCCTATACATTTTTATTTTTAATAATATTTTTGTTCACAGTGTATATAAATAGATGAAAGAAAAACTATGTGAAAATGATTAATTTCATTACTTAATGTGAATATAATTGGAAATGAAAATTTCTGCCTCTAGAGTCTATTTGATCCATGTCCCAGACTTTGGAAAAAAAAGGCCTGTAGAATTTTAAGTGATATGTGAATTAAGTTGGTTTACTTTACAACAATTATTTTTTTCACGAGACACAGCAAATCCAGTTTCAAAGCATGATTTCAAATAATCCCTGGTTATTTCAGCTAAAATAAAGGAATGTAAAGAGCAACAACAAAGTAAACTAGAGCAGCTTCCAGTGAAGGAAATGTTAATGTTTTCCTCTAGAAAGTGATGGGAAGCATACCAGGAAGGCCCCCAAAGTCTCCACCCCATCCCCAAATCCCATTATGTGTAAGTAAATGTATATGTGGTCTAAGCAGACTCAAGCTGTACATCTGTTTCAAATATTCTTTTCCACTTTTAAGCTTCCAGATCTGTTATCTTTTATAAACAGTCCAAATGCCCTATGAGGCTTTGAAGATCTTCTCCAGATATCAGTAATTTCTGCTGGCATTTACTCAATTCTTTACCTACATTGATGATGTGCATTTATTACTTTTCTACCTTTAGCTTCTCTTACTAACTTGTAAATTTCTTTTATTTTTGTTTCTTCATTCCAACAGTAGTTCAATATGTTGCCTTTAGTGAGTAATAAATAAATATACATTTATTTGTTTGAATAAATTTATAAAAAGGAAATACAGCTCAGGAATGAGAATCTGAGAAATTACATACAAGACATGAACTTTTTGGTATGAATTGATTTAACAAGAAATATTCTTTTTATTCTGAGGAAGAGATGGACTTCAGAAAGGTGAGAAGTTTGAATGCGGGTAGGAAGTGTAGAATGGATACGAATCATGGAGCATTTACTTAGGAGGGCATGTTCCGGTGAGCCACTGTGAAATTAGGTGCTAAGAAGCCTGAAAGGGGCTGGAAATGTTGGGTTCTCTCCAGAAAAAAGTGTTATTTACTGGAAGGAATAAGAATACTAAGGCTTTATTTATTAATAGGTAATACGTGGAAAACTGTACAATTCAAATTGGAGCATACGTTATAATGAACCCTTGATAAAAACATGTATTATACAAATCAAGAGTAAGGATAAACAATACTTTAATCAGAAAAGCAGTAACATCATTTCAATTGGGGATTTATTTAAATGACCTTTTCTTTTCAATATTTATTATTTTTCATCAACAGACAGAACTTTAATCAGAATTTAGAAACAGAAGGGACAAAAGACTAAATCCTGAGAAGAGATTGAAGAAGTAGAAGTAGTAAGAAACTCTGCACACAGGACGAAGAGCTGAGACTAAGACATCATTCACTCTGAGTCTTACTTTTCCAAACTGTGAAACAAACAAAATAAAACCAGCTTCACAGAATGATTAAGAAGGGGAAAGGGGATGCACCTGATATATAGTCAGTATTCATTAAAAGATAATGTCTTCTGTGTAATTCAAATGGACCATTTCTGAATTTCCCCCTTACAAAGTCAAGTGGCATTAGGCTAATTATAACTAAAGTACTGAGGACGTATTAAGAGGGATTAATTACATGATACAACTATGTAAGTTATGAAAAAATTAAAAGAATACCACTTACTTCCATTTTTGTTATACCTAAATAGCTAATATGCTCATTAGGCTGTTACTCTCAATAAATTTCGTGGTAGAACTTGTTGGGTGCCTGCTGATCAGAGGCTTGGTCTTTGATCTTGATTTGGGAACAAGGGTCTTTTAGAGGCTGAAGGAAATGAAAATCAGGATGACAGTAACCTCTGGTCAGCCTGTCAGATCCTTGGAGGACAGAACACTTCCAGGAAGATCTCATGCATTTCTCACTTTGCAGAATTAATTTGTGTTATTTCTCCCTAATTGATCGTAGTTTTTATTCATTTATTGTTGTTTTATTTCAATTGTTCTCCATCAAAACCTTTCCTAAACACAAAACAGAAATACAGTCATCATGGTTTTTTGTTTGTTTGATTGATTGTTTTTTACATAACCACAAGCCAGGCAGAATTGGTTTCAATGTAATTTACCATCATTTGGTAAATTGGTGATTGTATCATAAAAAGCATATTTTTAAGACACAAGAAATTGACCAAGTAAATAGAAGGCTTCCCCTTTTTTCTAACTTCCAGGTCTTTCGGGTGCCTGTGCATGCACCTGTGCCTGTACCTGTGCCTGTGTGCACGCACACCGTGGGTATTTAAGAAAGTCCTAATATTGTCACCACCTAAACTGAGAGCCACAGCTGGAGCCCACTTAGGTTTAGGAGACTCAATTATCACCTGAAGAGGCTCTTTTTTTTTTCCACACCTGAGATGGACCACAACAATCTTGGTGACATCAGGATAGTGCTTTGGCGACATCCCATTCAGCACAACACACACACTTTCTTACGGCTTCTGTCAAGGTATTTGGGAGGCCATCATAACCTGTGCCCCAAGTGTTGGCCTTCGACACTCCCTTCTAAACCAGCCCTCACAATTCACTGGCATCTTTGCTGCCCACGTCCTGACCTTTGGCAATTTTGGCAAGGTATCTTTTGGGATCTACCTTTTAAGAAGTTGATTTAGTCCTATCTTTTCACCCATAAGTGTATATTGCTTAGTCATTCTTTTACTTTACTTTTTCTTGCTAATTTTCTTCATTTCCTACTTACACTTCTGCACACATAGTACATGTTCTTGGAAAGCAAATGGAAATAAAACATTTTAAAAGCTACCATTCAATCACAAATAACCTACTATATACTTATCTCTATGCCATTCTCACCCTTGGAAATACAATACAAAGAAAGCTTAATGCTTATACTTAATGTACTCACTGAAGCAAAAGGGAATGGCATGTTAGAGGTGGCAGGACTCTTCAGTGTGTTCAATGCATCTCCATTATTTTGCGACACAGAATGTGAGAACAAAAGGGTAAAAGTGATTCACCTAAAGCCATAAGGTAACTGAGCATCAGAGGTAAAGCCAAGGTATGGCTGTTCCTCTGAATTAATTTCATTTATTTCTCCCCCAATTCAGCACTGATCTCATAAATATTTTTTGCCTCTAATCTATGGTCAGTTAGAACACACTTTAAAAGAAACACACAATTTGTAATGTACACCTTACTTATTAAACACAGAAATGAAAAAGCAATAAGAAATTTTATTAATAGAGCTGTTATCTTTTTTAAATCCAGAGACAAGGCAAACATAAGAAAATGTTATTGAAACTAGGGTCCCAGAGGTGTTGACCCTGCCTAACTGCATCACAGGTTTACTATAGATTTGACTTCACTCATAATTCTATCAAGAGATGCTCTATTTCTATGTTGCCCAAATCATCTTCTTCAATTTAATCACTTATAAAACTCTATGACTTCCAGAATGGATGATAAATTGATTTTATCCTCTCATAGTTAGGAAACACTAATATTGTTTAGCTTTTCCTGTGAGCATTCATGGAGTTGGTCAATGCACACAGAAACACACACGAGATTTGGACATATTCCCCAATGTGCAGGTGATCTGCCTCCATAAATAGTTTTGTCTTATTATTTTTGAGAGGAAAAATTTAAAAATTAATATCCAGCTAATGAAATGTATTTACAAGCATTATATCTTTTAATGGTGATATGCTTAAATATGTACTGATATAAATGTACTACAGTGCAAAACACGAATCTTTGAAATCCCATCTAGTTAAGCAACATATATTTTGATCAGCATAAATAGATATTTAGCAGTTATACCTATATCAGAGTCATATAGTTTCCTGACTATTGGTTATTTGCATTTCATATTCAAGTCTCATCTGTTCTCTTTACAGGGTATCAACAAACACTACTTGATTACACTAAAAATACAATTTATTTACAACAAAGTACTTTGTAACAAAGTTTGGAAGATGCTATTATTTATGCTTTCAGAAAAAACTATTTTTTGTTATTTCTTAAAAACAGTTATTACTTAACATTTTTATATCCTCTAGTATTTTATAGCATATGGAGCATTTTTTGGCTAATATTACCTAATTTAATATTGTCCATTCTATATTGAACTGCATGGTGAATTTTGTGAAGTTGGTCAAACTTTTCGAAAGACTATTTTTATCTCATTCTCTCTCCTTGTTTCAATAATGACCTTATCAATGTTTGCTTTTTTAGCAAGAACTCACCCAGAGATGATAGATGACTTGGGTTGGTAGGCAGGCAGATAAGAGCAACCTCCCAAGATGTTTTAAACTCCCTTTTATAACTCTCACTTGGTATAGATTTTTTTACCTGGGCTCTTTATTTCCTTATCTCTCCCAGAAACCCCCATATGCTGTTTTCTGTTGCTAATTATCTCATTCCATCTTCTCTTACGTTTCTTCTAGATCTCTTCAGACAACACTGCCTAAACAACAACAGAAATACAACAACATTTTTCAGAACCTCCAAAATTTTATGGTAAACACCCTTGAAGTAATTTAAAACAGGATACAAATATTACTCTGAAACAATGTATTCATTTTAGAGCTTCACCACTATAGAGCTTCTGCTCTACAGAATATTTCATTTTCTAAAAATTTTGATGCGATACTAGCCAAGAACAGCAAAAATGGGCCATCTGTCAGGAATACAAATGTGATATCATTAAACAAAACCATATAGCTTTATTACAGTTGGTAATATCACTTTTGACTTGATACATGTGTATAAACAGAAGTATATAGATGAAATCAAAATATGTACTACTAAAAACTGATCTCAAACAGGGATAATGCAAGGAAAAATAAGTTAGAAGATCTGTGCTTCCATTTACTCCTTTATTTACAAGGGCCATTACATGTATATAAATATATCTGCCTGGAATATTGATTGATTAAAATAAAAAATGTGCTTAGATTACTCGAGCATTCATTATATCACAAATATTATTTTGTTTTATTTACCCAGTAGTTATAAGGGCCCAGTAAATATTAGCAGAATAACCACTTCAGATCAAACCTGAAGCAAATATGAACCTTAACAACCAAGAGCATGCGTTCGTTTTCAATCCTTCCCCTCAGACTGGGGTAGGACCACTACATACTCCGGTGGGCAGAGATGAAGCCACGATTCTTGCATATGCTTATCTGGTTTAGAGCTTCTTACTATGAATTCTGCCAAAGAAGGTGGATTCCTATTTAAGAAAGAAGTGAAAAGATTTACAAATTGATGCTTAAAATAAACAAAGAAGAACGCAATGAATCATTAAACCCCAAATTTTTGAAAAAAGGGTGGAATATTTCAGGATGCCTAACCTAAATAAAATAGGCTGCCAAAGACATTCCTATGAGCAAGACAAATGGAGGCTGAACACAGAATTTCCCAAGGACAGTCAGTTTGTCAGAAATTCTGGTTTTACATTGTAGTTATCATAGAGCTGACTTGTTTGGTCCCTGCCTCCCTCCCTGCCTCATCTCCTTCTCCCTCTTTTTCTTCCTCCTCCTTCATCTCTCTCTCTCTCTCTCTCTCTCTCTCTCTCCCTGTCTGTCTGTCTGTCTTTACTATATGTGTTTGTCTTAGCAAACATTTCCAGTTGACAAGGCCATTGTATTGTACAAAAATGAAACCTAGCAAGATGCATTTTTGTTCTTTTGTTCTGACACTAGTTACTTACATGCCAATCACCAAGCTTCCAAGACAGCATGTGTCTTAGGTATAGAAAGCCATAGCAGTTTAACTCTTCAGAGATGCCTCTGGGAGTCAAGGGAAAAGAAAAAATGAGACAATATGCTTTTCTCCTACTTTTCTAACAATCGCTGCCAATTTTGCATCCTCACATCCTTAGATTATGGATTCAGAGTTTCATTGCAGTATCATTTGGGGCATGCTTATATAGAATATTCCACCAGCAGACAGACACATAACCAAAAAAAGACAACCACTTTTCTCTGAAAATGGTGGGAAATTTTGTTTCAGGGAGTAGGCTGAGTCTGACTGCACAGTTTCTAATTCACAGTACAAAAGCTGAGATTGTCTTTATTTCCTTTGAACCGGTAGGTAAGGATCACGACTTCCATTCCAGCTTCTGAACCACAGAAGGCTCACTTAGCCACGTTGGGCCTCGAGGCAGGAGCACAGCCTGAGGGACAGGGTTGCTCTCTCGCCCGGGGGCACGGGCCTTTTCTGCAGCTTCCCCACACCGCTGACGTGCAGCAGGCTTTCGTGCACTGCCCTCGTACTAGTCACTATTACTCATCCCTTAGGGTGTTAATCTGTTAGCACTGCTGCTCAGTATGGTATGAATTTTAAAAATATGCAAATCTGAGCTGAAAAAGCCCCCTTGAGGAAAAATGAAAATATGAAAAGAAAAGAAGCTCACTTTCTGAGTTCTTACTTTGGGATAATTTTTTTTTTCTTTAAAAGAAGAAAGAAATGATACACTTCCTACAAGCATCATTATGTGATTATGTCAGAGAAATGAGCAGCACCCAACCTCCCAAAGCTTGCGGAGGTGTGGGTTAAAAGGGACTATCACACGATTCCTGTCTGTGATGAAATTCCATGTGCTCCTATGAGTGAAATGTCACTCATAAGCCTCCTCGTATATATAATCATTTTAGTGGTACATTAAGAATTTATTTTTATGTGAAGTCCTTATAATTCCCCATATTTGGGGTTTCCTTGCTTTGCAGAAATCCACATTCTTGTGCTCATATCATATACACTCTAGATACAATAAAATTTTAAATGAGTGAAAGAAATAAAAAGTACACTTGTATGTAAATGTTTACAAACAAACATGCCATACTTTTCCACTGGAAAAATTATAAAGTTGGCTTAGATTTTTGATAGACAAGCCACCATTGCAGAATGAGAGCGATTTCTCTGCTTCGCCATTGGTAGGTACTACATCTGCAGATGTGGAGTCTTAACTGCTATAGTTGAAGCATCTGCTTTTAAAGTAGATTCAGAGGTCCAGTAAAATTCCTGAGTGAGTTTGATAATTTAAAGAGAATTCTAAAAAGGTATACTTAACTAAAGTGATAATTCTTTATTAAAAGTATTTATATGCTATTCTTAGTGCCAACCATCTTTCATCTTAGCATTTTCCTATTGGCTAGTAGAGCACTGTAAATATGGCAGGGGTTCCATAAAAATTTAAATTAAATTCTGCACTCAAATGCCTTACTGTTATTTTTTAAATACCTATTTCATTCAACAAGCACTTATTAGTCTTTACTCAGAAGTCACTCTCCTATTAACATTTATCTTGGTCACTCCATTTAAACCCCAACACTTAACACTTCATATCCTTTTCTGTGACATTTTTTTCCCTTTAGCACTTACCACGACCTTTCACACAATGCATTTTTCTTATTTATCTTGTTTATTATCTCTTTCCTTCTTTTGAATATAAGCTTCATGAGGACATAAATATTTGTTTTATGTACTACTGTATATTTTTCCTAGAGCCTAGGACAGTTCCTGACCTATAAGAGATGTTCATTAAACATCAGTTGAATGAAAAAAATATATAATGATTATTGAACTGTTACACAGAGTTCTGATACAAGGATAAAATTGACACTTTTTTTATTCTACATTGTTTAACATGAACTGTATACAATATTGTTACAACTGTGAGAACAATAAGAAAAAAGTTCAGTTCTCATTAGACAAGTTAAAAATAAAATTATTTTCTCCTTTTAAGGACTTGTGTATATTTTACTCTACTCTCCTACCTTTTTCCAACACAATACTTTAATATTATCAAAGGAGCAAAATCCTGAAAATGATGGTGA
This sequence comes from Lyroderma lyra, assembly GCA_004026885.1. NCBI lineage: Eukaryota > Metazoa > Chordata > Mammalia > Chiroptera > Megadermatidae > Lyroderma > Lyroderma lyra. The sequence goes on from PVJL010004792.1 coordinate 50,693, forward strand.
GTTGCCAAAGGGTTTGAGCTAAGAATTACTCAAGTAATGAACTGTAGTTGGGCAGAAGCGGTTGAAATGCATACCTGGGGAAATGGCCCCCAAGCTACTGAGAGATGGATGGTAATTTAAAATTTCATATAGCTGTGTGGCTTCAGCTCCCTCTGTTCTGTGGTACACAACTGATCAAAGGTAAATTGCTAATGTTTCTATGTCCCTAGTGACACTTCACTGGGGAAAACTTTTCTGTTACTAAGACATGCTAAAAATAAAAAAAAGCCTTCTGTTTTAGGGAGTTTTCATTAGGCAGCCGTGTACATGGTTGACTGAAGAAAAATAAAAGTAAAAGAACCAAGTGGGAAGTTTTCACAGTCGTGTAGTCCTGATAAAAGAGAGGGCTTGGTTTTAAATGACTACATATCCCAGCAGAATCCTGATGTAACACAATTTTACTCTCCCGATAAAGGTGATTTATGCCTAATCTATGATATAATGATATTGTTCTATAACTTCTCAATAATAAGTGGAAGGAAGGGTGAGGGGAAGGAGGGAGAACATTGGGCTGTAAATTCCTGTCCGGGATCATGGCAGGGGGAATTCGTCTATGGGAAAAACTGAAGGAGAACAAGGACAACTCCAAGTCTGAGTAGATGTGCAAAGACAATGCAAAGGGACGAAATCAGAGTGTGTTTTCAAAGCTAAGGAATTAAGGAATTTGAAAGAAAAAAAGCCATCTGGATAGTAGAGTAGATTTGGAAAATGGATGGTTGCTTTGTAGCCATGGGTCTATTACCACTTCTCAAACTTGTTGAAAAAAAATTTTTGAATATGAACTGTGTGTTTCTGTGAGTACTTAATGTCCCTTCAGATTTCTTTGGGTCTCTTTCCGTCGCACGTCCACCTCCCCCACGCCTCCCCAACCCCAGCCTCTCCCTGACGGCAGGGCTGGCTGTGGGAAGGCTGGAATTCAGCAGGTCACCTTGAACCTCTTACGTACTTGCCCGTATTTCTGTTCATCACATTTTTTGAGAACCAAGTGCCCACTGAGCACCATTCACTTCATCTCCGCTTGAGTTTGTGGTCTCTACTTTAGTTCCTTGATGAAGCCTAGCCTCCCCAGACAGTGCTCAGACCTTATAGTGACCAAATAGTCAGAGTCTACCAGAACTGATACATAACATTTTATTTATTTGTCCCAATGTCAACCATTTCATTTTCTTGTTTTAGTTCGCTGCTGGGACAACTATCACCAAGTCACTCCTACTCTCTTCACTTGCCCCTCTCAAGTGTAACTCAGCTTAACGATTTGTTAAATAAATTAAAGCCATTAGCAGTTGTAAATCACTGTAGTAAGAAATAGCCATCAGTGCTTTGGGAGGTCATCGTACTTATCCATTTTAAAATAGGAAGACAAATTTGCAATGATTTCATTTCTTAGGAAGTATTTTTGTCCATTATATATTGTCAGGGATCCTTTAAACTTCACCATTAACTCCCCTTTTCACTTATAAATAAATCCAAACATGCTTGCCAAAATAAACTGAGCCTTAGTATAATATTTCTAATAAAATTAAGTATCAATCATTGTTTGGCATTGTAACGACTCAGAATCTGTATTCTACTCTGTGATAATTAGCTTTGGTTACCTTCTGAGAGACATGAATCCATAACTTATTTCAATGAAAGTATGATTTATATGTTTTAATATTTAACTGAAGATTATGTAAATAGTGGTACACTACCTCATACCTGTTACCATGGTTATTATCAACAAGACAAGTGCTGGAGAGGATGTGGAGAAACAGGAACTCTGGTACACTGCTGGTGGGAGTGCAAACTGGTACAACCATTGTGGAAGGCAGTGTGGGGGTTCCTCAGAAAATTGGGAATGGAGCTACCATGTGACCCAGCAATTCCACTTTTGAGTTTCTACCCCAAACATTTGAAAACCTCAGTCCACAAAGATATATGTACCTCAAAGTTCATTGCAGCACTATTCACTATGGTCAAGTCATGGAAACAGCCAAAGTGCCCTTTGATAGACGACATGATAAAGAAGCTGTGGTACATATACACAATGAAACGTTACTCAGCCATAAGAAAAGATAAAAAAGGGCCATTTATGACAACATGGATGGACCTTGAGACCATCATGCAAAGTGAAATAAGGCAGACAGAAAAAACCAAAAACCATTTGATTTCATTCATATGTGGAACACAAAGCTGAAAGCAACAAAGAAATAAAAACTCATGAACACAATAAATAGTTTAGTGGTCAGTGGGTACCTGAGGGTATGGGAGGAGGGAGGTGGGGGAGAAGGGACAGGGACACAAATACATGGTGATGGAAAGAGAACTGACTCTGGGTGGTGAACACATAACACAACACATAGATGATGCACTGTAGAATTGTACACCTGGAACCCATGTCATTTTTACTAACCAATGTCATTCTAATAAATTTAACAATAAAAATATGCAAAAAATAGAGGAATCAAAACTGTAAAAAATAATCAGGTCAGTAGGAATAAAATCGCAACTCAGCCACTTACTATGAAGTACACAGCGTGAGAAGGGTGCTATAGCTCTAGTCTTCCTTTCCTCACAGTTATCCAGATTTCTTAGATTTATTGTGAACATGCAATGGGGTAGAATACAGGACACACAGGACACATCCTACAAGATCCATATATTAATATTTCGTGTCCTCCTTTCCGGGCAGCCTGTCTGCCCTGCTATCCTCCAGTGAGCAAGTGGTTAATAAAAGCTGCTTGATGATAGTGATGATGATTTTTCTTTACTCTGTTAATTTTTAAACATTACCACACCGTACTTTCCCATGCTACAAAAAGAATGGCAATTATTGACTCATTTTTGCTGTATCTTTAAAAGATCAGAAAAGTCTTAGCATCAACAAAGCGAATAAGTACTATCGTTGGTAAGGTCACCTGATAAAATTAGAAAAGAATTTAGAAACTAATTCTCTCTCTCTCTCTCTCTCTCTCTCTCACACACACACACACACACACTATTATATTGTTATTAATAAGAACTTTTTCTCTTTTGCCATCATCTACAGGATAAATTTCTAAATTAGTTTATTGCTTTTGGACTATGAGTGAAAAGAAAATAGGAACTGATTGAATGATGAATAACTGCACCTCAACAATAAGAAATGAAAGCCCTGGCGGTGCTAGGGAGGGGGAATGCAATGCTCTAACTTGCAGATCGAATCATTTACAAGGGGATTAAGGTGATGTGTGTCACCATTAATCTCTATTCATAAAGTGCAGAAATAAGAACACCTTAGCTTTTAGCATAATACCTATCTTCCATGAGTCAAACAAATTTGGTTCCAAAGCAAGCATGTGTGTGTATATTTTTTCTTTTTCTTTTTACTGATAATTTCAGATAAATATTTTTTGAGTACAATATATTTTTTGTTCACTTACATTGCCATTCTATTGAAAAGGATTTAACAACTCTTTCGTGAATATATAAAATCTCACAGAGCATAGCTAGAACCAGTGTCTGCAAGGATAAACAAAATGAATATTATGTTATCTTGCAAATCTGATAAATATAAATGGAGAAATTCAAGACAAAAATTCACACAAGGAATGTAAATCCTAAATTACTATTGTTTTACAATACTTACAATCAGGTAAAATTCAGGCTTTTCCCATATATTGTCTAATTAACAATAAACTTTTTATGCCCCTAAGTTCTGCAGGCTTAATTACATTGTGTGAAAAGATGGCTCCATTTGAATTGTATCAAAGTGAACTATGGCAAAAGATTTATTCATTGAGACTTTCTTATTCATTGAGATGCTGTCACTGTACTATTAAGCCAGCACTTTATCTATTCTTATTCTTGGCCTGGCAGCATTGCTCACCTGTATGCCAACCAGAACCAGAAGAGACTGAAAAATGCTCAAGGTCTATAGGTATAACCCACTGGGCACAAGGCAGAGAGATCTGTTCAGCACCCTACTCCCTGGGTCCATTTAGTCCACAAAAATGCGTTTATAAAAGAAGACTTACATGGTGAATATATTCTCATTCTTGGAATAATCTATATAAATTAAATAAGAAAAAAATTCATATTGTGATTACAATTTTCAAAATTCCAAATTACAAAGAAACAAAAAACCAGCTCTTTAGCTCTTCCTTTGGCTTTGTTTATGAGTTTATTTCTTTATCTGTTAATATGCAGTAATTTATATTATTTACCACTGTGGTCATTAATTGTTATTAAAACATAATAAATAAAATTTTTATATATATTTGTCTACTAAATATATTTGTTACTAAAACATGATTATCTAATAAACATGAGCATGTATTTTATATTATATTAATTTCTAAATTAAGACTTTTATCACATATCTGATGTCAAGTAAATATTTGTTGGTTAAACAAATGACAGTAAATATATGTATATATGTATGTATACACATACACTTATGCTTTTATATGCATGCATGCACACAAAATAAAATTATATATACATGTATATACACAATACAAACCATATATATCCAAATTGTATATTTACAAATTTACATGCATATAAAAATTTACATTTTCTTTATAAGTGCTTTACTATCCAGTAAGTCCCCTTACCATTTTTTTTAACTTGTCCACATAGGTCTTAGAATCAGCTTGCCAATTTCCAATGAACATGTATTCAAAATCTTAACTGGAATCTGTGACTGTCACATTGGCTGATCCTTAATTTTTTGTTTTTTTTCCTTTGGCTTTCTTATGTGTTGTTTGGATGATTACTATACATTCAGTATTGATTGACTGCTATAATAAATGAAGTTTTATATGTGCGCATTCTTCAACATTTAGACAGAAGATGCTTTTCCACCTGAACATTTGTACTTGTGTCCTACAGGCTTCTGAGGGGACTGTCCATCTGGGACACTTCATAGTAAATTCTTAGCCAAGTTTTCTCCCTTATTCAAAGTTAAGGCCGAGTAATAGTGTACTTATCCTGCTCTATAAGACACCCTATACCACCACTTCTACTTTTGCTGACAATTTGGTGCATTTTGGGTCTTGGCTGCATTTAAGAGTCTACTCCCAGTCAAGAACAACTAAAGTTAAAAGATAGTATTAGTACAGAGAGAGTTAAGAATAATTAATTCTATATCTGTTACTCCAGGCAACAGTAATATTCATGGCATACATTTTCCTCAGTGCTTAAATCTCCAAGTAGAATTTGAATAATGGTTGAAAATAACAACCATAATAATTACAATGGTGATGATGAAAAGGAATACATTTACTGAGCAAAAACTCTGTCCTAAAAATTGTGCTAAGTGCTTTACAGTATTATCTTATGAAATTCTCAAAACAACAACTAAAAAAACCCCACTGCACAGTGGATGGTTTTAATATCTTCATTTTACAACTCAGTAAATTGAAGATAAAAGACAGTGAACAACTTGTCAAAGATCACATAAATGGCTGAGGTGGCTTTGAACTTCAGATAGTCTATTTTAGAGCCTCTGTGCTATAATTGTATTTGAAAATGTGTTCCATGTGTACAATATGACCTCAACATTTCTCCAAATATCTAAAGTATACAAAGTAAAGAAAATCTTTGACTAGGACTGGGATATGAGGAGATATAATAAATTAATCTACACAATACCTATTTATATTGCCAGAATATCAATGGATATATTTTACAAAATGGTCAGGGGATGTAAAGAATAACATAAAGAATATAGTCAATAATATTGTAATAACTGTGTATGGTGTCGGATTTATAAAGTGATCACTTTGTAAGTTATATAAATGTCTAATTACTACATTGTACACCTTATACTAATATAATATGGTAGATCAACTATAAGTGAAAAATAAAAAGAATATATTAACAAAATAAAATGTTTGAGTAGGACTAATCAGCAAAAACTGAAGAAGTCAGGGATATGAGGAGATACAGTGAGTTAAAAATACCTTTTTATATTACCGGAATGTTAACTCATGCATTTTAGTGGTTTGAAAGAGTTTGTAAACCTTTTATAAGAAGTATTTATTACCGACTGACATTTCCTGATTTGGTCACTCAGGATAGATAATGATGGAGTCATTAGATGTCTTAGATCCAGTCTTTAACTTATAGAATTCAAAAATTAATGTCATTTGTATCCCCAGCTTCTGAGAAATTACTTCACAATCACAAAAATTGTGAAACCAGTAGTGATTGTTTGAGAGTAGGAGTTTGCATTCTGCAACTTGAGACACAGAATGTTTACAAAAAGGCACAATCCTCATGAACAAAACACATTAAACAACCAAGTTCTTTATGTATCCAGAGTCATAACAGGAGAAGTCAAATATTTCATATATATATATATATATATATATATATATATATATATATATACACACACACACACACACACACACACAGATGTATATAAATATACATTTAAACACATACGTATATATTTTAAGTCACTACATACAACCTATTAAAATCATAGCCATCCTTATAAAGACATGAGGCTTGTTACTTATAATCCAATCATTCTTCTCTATTGATAACAAATTCTTACTGCATTCTTTTAGCCTGCAAACTTATTTCTATTCCTCTATTTACAATGTTTTTACAAATTTAATAGTTCTCAATTATATTACATATATCTATTTTATCAGATAATATCTAATATATATTTTTATATATAACCGTTTAGATAAAACTTGATCATGTAAAATTTTTGCTCTAAGTCTTGTCATCACAGTCCCAGAGGGAGGCACTTAGATGGACATAACTCTATTGCCTAAAATTTAGAGGGGAGTGAGGTATTATTTCTACTGACTTAAATGTATTCCTCTAAAAATGCTTAATTTAAAAGAATTTTCTTTTTTAGTTTGTACAGTTAATTTTTGACTCTATGTTTATAAAATTTATACTTATTAATTTATAAAGTTAAAAAATGTAACTGCTTAGCAATTAACTGTTGATTTTATGCTAAAACACAGAGAAACACTAAGGTAGGGGAGGGTACTTCTCTTTTCTCTTTATGTTCTTTGGCATAAGAATAATTATATTTACCATGCATTAGTTTCATAATAAAACAACTGTTTTAAATTCAGAAAGCTCTTATTAATTTATGTGTTAGAGCTAATATGAAATATGAAATACACCTAAATCAAACATTTATATGGAATGAATGCTCATTATCAAACAGTGCTTCAAAAAAAAGTCTCTATTATACCTTTTTCCCAATGAATTTTAGGGATGTGTTTATTGAACAGAACAACTGATACATAACTCATCTTTATAGGGGTGACTGTTGCCACGGTAATAGCATCGTGACATCTTTCCAAGGGAAGGTTTTGTTCTAGAAACAATAATGAGCAACATCCTGCAGCCTCCATTCAAAAGCAAAGGTGAGGAGGTTGGGCTGCTTTCCTGGGAACAGATGGGAGTGTGGCAGCCTGGCAGTCTCGTGGAGGCATTCGCCCCTGTCGGGTCCTAGTGCCTGCTACTCAGAATTAAACTTTCTCAGTGTATAAAAGTTCCACTCATTTTTTTCCCAATGGAATATTAAGTAAGCAAAATAAAAAGTATCATTTTAGAGCTAAGAACAAGAAAGGAATGAATGTACCTTCAAAAAACTGTCCTTCCTCTTGTAGCGATTACATAGGGGATGACCCCATCTTTAATTAATATACATGTAAGTATATTAACTCAAAAAAAGAGATAACTTTAAACTAAATTACATTAATGGAAGTCTCCTCCCACCCAAAATGATCCAAACTCTCCAAATGTTTACCTTTCAAATGTCCCCAAATCATCCGACATGTATGGCTCTCTATTATCTATTCATGAATGTTACTTAATGTTTGTCAGTAACATATTGGCCATAACATAATATTGTTTTAGGTAGTAGGGATCAATAATGAATAGAATAGGCAGAAGACCTTAGGAGTAGTAAACAATTGTGTGTGTGTATGTGTGATGTGTGTGTGTGTGTGTGTGTGTGTACACATGTATTAAGGGGTAAGAAGAGGAGTTAGTCATTTGGAGTTCTGTATTTGAAGGAGGAGAAGGTTAGCATGACAGTAAGTGGTGATTCACAGGTGTGGAGAGTTGAAAAATACTAAGTTAAAGTAACCTATCTCCTCATATGTGGGGCTAATTCTTAGATCCCATGACAAGGCCCATTACTGCAGGGAAGCCAAATCCAAGAGGCCTAACTCAAAGGATGTTGGTATTCGGGACGTAAAATATTAAAGTGGCTTAGAACCTAGAGATGTTAAGTACTGACCACCCTTTCCTGGGTCTTTAATCCTTATTCTCACCATTGCATTCTACCTGCTTGGTGTTTGCTTCTCTCATTCCTCCAACGTTCTCTATTCCCTTTATCTTTCCACTTTTGCTTTGGATTTCTCCTTTACTCTTCTCCCAGGCTTGAAATGATCTTTAGGAAAATTAGTGAATGAGACATGAATCGGAAAACCTCAGAATTTGGAATAAATCTCCATATTCTGCCATAAAACCGACTGAAACCAGTTTCTCACCTGTGCTGCTTTTTCTGTGTAACTCCCCAAGCAAATATTGTCTTGGGTTACTATAAAACAGATGCTCTCTTTTCCTACCATTTAATCTTTCCAGGACTTTTACATTCAGCATTTATTTTGTATTATGAGGGATATCTGTGTTTGTGGGGATGAGGAGGCATACTTACAATCATTCAATACCTACTATGCCTTGGGCATTGTGTCACTACTCTGTGCCTTTTCTCATTTCATCCTGTCATCAACTATCCAATTTTGGTATTATTTTATACTTGGAAGTTAATAGTCAAAAGTTCAAGTAATCTTGTGGGCAATCACATGGCCTCTAAACCATGATATTTTTTGTAGTATAAATTCATCTGAGTCCAAAATCTATGACTTTTTAACAAATAATTTGGAAGATAGAGTGTGTGAGAGACAGAAAGAGAGAGAATGCTAAAGAAGAATGATAACTGGGATCATTGAATGGAGAAAGCTTAAGTGTAATTACTAAATAATAATTAAATTAAAAAATTGATTAAAATGAATCCAAAACTCCATAGGTAATGTAAAAAGTCACATAATAATACAACATGCTTTTTTATAGTAAATCTCTATGCTGAAGACCTCAGAAATCATTTAGCAAGTTTACTATTTCATCACCAACTTAAAAGTAAGATACATAGAATGGACAAATAATAAATTATAATTATCCTAGTAACATATTAACAAAGTAGGTAGAGTTTTCACAGTCAATACATACATATGTATGCATATTTCATTTCCTTTAAAATCTACATAAATAAATTATTCATTGCAAATTTAGGTTCTGAGACATTCATTGCCCTAATTTCATATGACCAGATAATGACTCACTTGGAACTAAAACCTGGATTTTCTGACATCTGAACTGTTGCTAATTAATTGACTTGTAACAAACATTCTCATGTTGACTAATTGAAAACTCTTTTCTTTGCTAGCATCTTAGCTAATGTCTTACATTCCTCATGAAATAAAATATATCTTTACTTAAAAACTTTGGAAAAATAAGTTTATACAAGGCAGTATATATTGAATAGTAAATTTTAAATTTTTAAAAAACACTTTGAATTAGAAAAACTTTCTGAAATGGCACTTATATATTTAGTTTTACTGTTTATATTTGCTTGCAACTGATAAAAGACTATTGAAACAGCAGCGTTTGTGGAGCCACAGACCACAGCGTTTGTGGAGCCACTGTCTTACTCTGAGTCATTTACCAACAAAATTAATTCATGAGAATATACATGTGGTTGCATTTACTATGATATACTCAGTGTTTCTTCTTTAAACTACATTGTGAGACATCTCGATGCCTTACAATTTATTAGATTTCTCATGTTTAGTTTTATGGGAATGTCAAAATAACCAAATCAACTTACTCTTCATCCAATTGTTTCAAAAATGGTTATCTTCAATTTATGTAGACTGTCACATGCACCCTAGAAGATATTTTAGGGAAAAGGAACATAAAAACATTCCTTTACCTACAACTGTACTGTCAATTCATAGCAAAAATTCTTTCTTCCCCTGAAATTAAAAATAATAATAATAATTACAACCACACAAAAAGGAGAAAAACAAGAATTAAATTTACCAGGAGTGAGTTAGGCTGTTTTTATTTTCTATAGCAGCTATGAATTTTATAGTATTTTCAAAAGTATTAATCTTGGACAGACTAATTTATAATTTTTCTTTTGTTGAGATTTTGGAAGTAAGATAGAATTGCTAATGACTATGAAATATTGCAAGAATCCTTTGGTGAATAGTGTAATTACTTGGCAATAGACACTGAAAACCTATTCTAAATCCATTCTTGTAACTGTAGAAGAAAATACTTAACATTTATACTGAAAAGCAAAGGAAAGGAAAACAAAGGTGATATTTTTTTATCTTCTCTGCAACCACTAAAAATGCCCAGATTTGTATACTGAAGAGTCTAAACCCTAATGAGAAACACCTTTTAGTGAGGCCTGGTTCACAGTTTTTGTTTTCAACCTATGTAAAGATGGCTCCCTAAGCCTTATCTGCTCACTTGACATCTCACTTGGGCTACTTTTCAAGTTAGAGTGCCTTTAGGATATTTTAAGTTTCCTGACCTAAAATACACAAATTTAGTTGAAAACTAAATTTATCTTCTCTGAGACTTCTACTCTTCAAGAAATCTGCTGTTAATCTGTAACATCATTAGCTCAAACTCCCTGACCTGAAATATATGTGTTATTTTTGGATATTGGGAGGAGTCAAAGTATGATCAAATGTTGTAAGTGACTCATTTGCCATCTATTTCAGCTATATTTATTTTTTTCTATTTTTCTTGTCACCATTGTGATACAGGTTCTTGTCGCTTCTTATTTAGATTACTGCAACTACTTTCCATTGATACACTGTCAATCAATCTTAGCCTATCAAATTTAGACTGTATACCACTCACTGCCAGGATAGTCATTCCCAAACTTTAATTTAATTTTATATCATCTTGTTCAAAACCATTCAATGGCTGGCCCTGCCTTCTGCAAACTGTTTAACAGAGCCTCGTCATTCAAGGCCTCTTTAGTCTAAATTTATGTCCCCCTGTTCCCCAATGAGAACACCTTAATTCACTTGAACCAGTCTCCTCTCAGCTCAATATGTGTTTTAATAAATGTTAACACTGAGTTTCTTCTGTAAGTTTAGACTGCCTTCTTCCCTCTATTCCAGTAATTTACATTCTCTTCTGTAAGATGTAAACCCCCTCTCTGCCATGAAGCCTTACACTTCAGTGCCAGGAGAGGCAACAAAGAGCTGAACCCAACAAGTTGAGAACAGCTAGAAAGCTTATCCAGTGTAATCACATCATCAGATAAATTTATTATCCAAAACTTAAAAATGTTTTAAACCTATGCTTTTTTCATATTTACTACGCAGAAAAATGAATTGTGTGTATAGCTGCATACCATATGTGTACATGCATGTATTCATTTATGTATGAGTATGTGTATACATTTCTGGCCAATGATAGAACCACAGAATATTAAGGTTAGAAAGACATCCACATATTCTCACTTCCATAATTTTACAATCTGAGTCCCAGAGAGTAGAAGTGACTTGCTCTAGCCTACACTGTGGCATCTTTTTGTTTACAAGGAGAAGTAGAGATAAGAAGCTTGATAAGGTTAAGTAATCTACTTCTACCACACAAAAATGTTAACATCTTTCCTTCCTCAATTTAGACGCATCCAGGGATAGGTTTACTTTTTTTCACTTCATGAATAATCCACTATTATTATTATAAAAAATGTAATTAACATAAAATAAATAAGATGCTCTTAGATTAAAAAAAGATGTATTTTCATTATTGAAACTGAGGCTGAGCTATTTTCAGATTTACTAATGATTTACAGTTTATATAAAATTCATATTGAATCTTTTAGTCATACTAAAGCATTGTTGATAACACAGGAAAGATAACAGCAGAGAATACATCTTCCTCAAGGCTAAAGTCTCAATCATGCAGGAAAATACATCTTCCCTTCCCCTCTTGTTCATATTGGGATACAAGGTCTGACAAGTTTGTGAACTTAACACCATGCCTTTATGTTGGCAGCACTGTACAAACAACTCGGTAAGGTTTCATAACCTTGGACCTATGTGTTTCACAGCTGTGCTTGTGTCCACATGTGGTGGTGACTTGCTGAGTGGTGTTCATTATTGTTGTTGCATGTTTTTCTATACAGTTGTGACAATGTCGGAGCTTGAATTAGAGCAATGAATGAACATTAAATTTCTTGTTAAACTTGGCAAGAGTAGAAATGAAACCAGGGACATGTTTATGGGGATAATGCCATGAACAAAATAATCAGGTACAAAACGTTTTTCTGAGGAGGAAGAAACCCTCGCTAATTAAGTGAGGTCAGGACAGTTAGTAATGAGCAGAATTGATGAAAATATTGAAAAAATTCACTAAATTGTGCATCAAAATTATCGGCTGACTGTGAGAAGAGTAGCACAGCATAGCAAGTAAATACTGATAGAGAAAAATTTTAACTGAAAATATTAGCGTGAGAAATGTGGGTGCAAAAATGGTCCCAAAGGAGCTCACCAATGAACAAAGGAGAATAGACATTTGCCAAGACCTTTTGGAAAGGCGAGACAATGTTCTGGGTGTACCAATAGAATCTTGAAACATGGGTATACCAATACAACCCTGAAACAAAACCTCAAACTGCACAACGAAAGTTGGCCACTTTTCCATGACCAAAAAAGTCCCATCATTCCAAATCAAAAGTCAAAATAATGGTGCTAAACCTTTTTGATATCAAGAGGATTGCTCATTATGAATTTGTACAAACTGGACAAATAGACAACTGGGTTTACTATTTGGAAGTACTGAAAAGGCTGCATGAAAATGTTAGACAAAAATGACCTCAACTTTTTGCCAACTCATGGCTCTTGCATCACGACAATGCACCAACTCACAAGGCACTGTCTGTGAGGGAGTTTTTAGCCAGTAAATAACTGTATTGGAACACCCTCCCTAATCACTTGATCTGGTTCCCAATGACATTTTATTAACCCAAAGACAAAGGAAATATTGAAAGAAAGATATTTTTATGACATTAAGGACATCAAGGGTAATATGATGACAGCTCTGATGGCCATTGCAGAAAAAGAGAACCCAAATTGCTTTGAAGGGTGGACTAGGTGCTGGCGTCACTCCACAGCTTCCAAAGGAGAGTACTTTGAAGGTGATTGTAGTGAATGTGTTATGTAGCACTTTTTCTAGGATGAGTTCACAAAATTAATTGTCAGTCCTTGTAGAAGTGGATAGTGATAAAAATAATTAAAAATTATTATATATAGATACCTATAAAACAATTCCTACACAGAAGTCCCCAAATGTCTTAAAATATGTTATGCCAAAACCTTGAATAATACTCTAAATCTGCAAACATTCTCTTTCAATCTTTATTCAAATTATGGAGTCTATCCCAATCCAGGCCTTTGCACTGGGCAGAGAGAGTTAAACCTACAAAACAGGTTAAAAATGGTCTAGTCATACAACTAGTTAGCTAGGTCAGATTCTGATTGACAGAGGGTTCTTAAACTAAATACAACCCTAAAATCTTTTCTTTATAAGATAGAAGAAACAATAATTTAAATATTAGTTTTAAGGATATTAATATTAGAAGAACAAACAATGGTGGGATAAACCTGTGTAACTCAGGAGATTGGATCTCTTATGAATGACTCAACATAATAGAACAGTGAAAAAGAAAAAAATAGTTAAAATAAATATTTAGTGTGTCAGAAAAATTATTAAATGCTTCTAACTTGAATAGTTTTAGTTGCAGGTGAAAAGAACTTTAACTGAATAGAGGTAAATCATGATAAAACTAGTTTAAAATCAAGGGGAATTTGTTGAGAAGAATTTCCTTAAGAAAACCACAGTATCTATGAAAGATTACAAGAGTATTGTCCCCAGTCAATCAAAACATTGTTAACTTTAGAACAGTGAAGCATTTGGGTTCCTGAGGCACTAGGAAAGATAGAAAAGAAGGGTACTTTTGAAGTCTTTCTATTAAAAGGGTAAAACACAAAAGAAAGAAGGAAGAAAAAAATGAAGGAAGAAAGAGGGAAGAAAAAAGCCACACAACACAATGAGATCATACATTCTCCCTAGAAACCACCTAATAAGACATGCTCCTTGGAACTTTTTACTTGTTACCCAATAACTTCTTTTCACTCCTAGGCTTCTAGACTTGTCTATGGGCGGGCACCTTGGGAATTAACAGAATGGACTTAGCCTGAGTGCTCTCTCCTCAAAGTGAGTAGACTTTCCCTCAGAGATGCTAGATCGTGGATACCTCCCACAAGGTTATCAAGGCATACTGTCAGCACACACCTCTCAATCATGACCCTTTCCTTTCTAACCTCTATTCACTCTGCCTTAGCTCTTGGTGGCCACTTTTCCTTAGAATGGCCTCCAGCTAAGATGAACCTTTTCCTCACGCAATTATAATAATGCTTTGCAACACTCTGGTGGGACAAATCCCATATTTACATCTAAACAGAAATCTAAAGAATAGGATAAGAGACAGGTAAGCATATTCTAGGCACACAATTTGCCCAGTGTCACAATAGAACACTTCATTTTGAAAAACTGGTAGAAATTCAGTTTAACTGCAGAATGGCATGAGGGCCTAGGAACAGAATTAGGCTGGAGGTGAATGACACATGTCATGAGGGACCATCAAGACATGTTGCTCATTAGGAGTCAGTAATATTTTACCCTAGGATTTGAGTAATGTGATTTTTGAACTCCAACTTTGAACTTGCATATGGAGAACTGATTAGAAGAGCATAGGATTGCTTCTTGGCCTTTTGGCTAAGATCAAGCATAGAAGGGCATAAGAAAGTGTTGCTTGAGCCCAAGTTTTCTTTATCTCCACTACCCATTCAGAAGATGGGCTGAGAGTACTTATGCTCAAATGTCTTTAAATCTGAAATGTTGAAACTATGCAGAATACATATCCATTTTTCCCATTTGAACATAACTCTTCTTTACCCTCTCTGAACACACAATAGCACAAATAATATTGGCTTCACTTAATCTATTTCCCCACTGCCAGTGCCATTAGGGCCCATTTTTCCTCATTTAAAATGAAAAGGATATAGAAATGATAATATATTAAGAATGATAATATCAAACGGTGCTCGAAGATCAAGGAGTGGAATTACAATCGCTTTTGGTAGCTAAAGTATAATCTACTCAAATTAATCAGACTCAGCTAGACTGATTGGCTTTTTAAAATATAAACTATGTGACAATGACAAGAGAATATCTTTTCTCTTGCATTAAAAATATTTTTTTAAATCTGAGAATGATGCAAGAGGAAACATTTAAATTTGCTATATTGTTATAAAATCTGGATATGTATATATCCAATCAATTGTTGGATACCTATTTTACTTTTTAATATTTATATTAATTTATACTATGGTATATAAGAGCATTGGGTTATAATACATTTTTAGATTAATGGTGAACAAGTAGTTTGAAATGAAACTGATCAGAACAACTATGCTATGAGGTCCCAGTGATTTCATCCAAGTGCAAAGTAAGTGTGTTGCTTTAACTCTGTGCCTGCATATTATGTTTGGTTCAGAAATCCATTATCTGCTTAGAAAGCAATTTTCCACAGCAGAAAAGATGTGATTTTTCTTTAAAATATGGAACATAATAGGTGTAATTATTCGGATGCAGGATATACAAAACTCCACCGTATATGATGCATAAATGCAACCTTATTTTGTATTGATTTTTGAGCCATACATAGCACAGCCCTCCATATCCCCTGCATCGGGTATAAATATATTGATGTGGAGATGAAGAGTCATATCCACCTGTTGTGAAACAGAATTACCTAAAACAGTCCAGAACAGTGGCCTAGGTAACGGTGCATTTACACACTGAAGATAATGTAGGAATGTTAAATTGAGCTACACAAAATGTTTATAATATTCTTCCAAACCAAGACACCCATGAGAGCTTTTATTTTCACTACTTTGGGGTCATTTTCATTCAGAATAGCAAGTCCATTTTAGATTCTTAAGAAACCTGGACAACTGACAAACTCTTTTGGAATTTTATTTGTTCAACTATGAAAGTTGGGCCCCATATCCCACAATAAATGATTCATGGACCTTAATTTCTGATCATTTGCTATCCACAGAATCCTTCTAATTCTCAATTACAGATAATAGTCCACACTCACTCATAGTAATTAAAAGTCAATTCTCTGAATACTTAGAAATGTGCCTAAGTTATCTGAATAGACTTTATAAAAAGAATTTTATCTTAAATGTACTTGCTTTACATGACAAATTCAAACACACAATTTATCTTCTAGAGATTTCATTTGCACATTCACTGTTTATTAAATATACACACATAAATTGAGAGGCTCAAAAGTGCAGGGCTTATGCTAGTGTGAGCCCAAGTGGAAATGGGACAAAAAGGAGTGCTCTGTCAGTGGATCATAGCCAATGTGACGGAAGCAATTACATTTGGCATGAGAGAACATTTTCAGGTTTTACTAAACCCAGCAGCTATTCCTCCACCTCTTATTCAAAGTTGGTTAGAGTGCTTCATACAACAGAAGCAGAAAAGCAGCAATGTCCCAAGACCTACAGAAACATGGCACATACAGCCAATAAATGGGACTATACTATCTCAGATGAGAAAAGCAAGACTTGTCTGAAACGGATTCAAGGAAGTGACTTCCACGTTGTAGACCACATGGAACATAAAAGAAAGGTCCATAAACAATGCAGAGCCAAATGTCTCTCAATTAATATCTTCTTCAAAATCTCTACTAAACAAAGATTAAAATATATATCAGATACACTTAGTATTGAATTTGCAGTTCACTTTCAATATAACTAAGATTGATCTAGGTCTTTGGGAAATTATATGCAATTCTTCTATTCCCAGTCTGTGGACATCATAATTTGTTAATTAATCCAGATAAGAATAGTTGCAAATAAAAAAATGATAATTTTGGGGTTCTGAGACTCTGCAAGTCAAGGGTGAGAGGTCTTTTATAGAATCCTGCCTCAGCAATACTTATTCCTATCGGGCTATACTATTTAGTAAAATAGATACTTGGGAATTGAGTAATAAAGTAAAATAGAGCACTTGGGAAGATAGCAAACTCAATCAAGGACAATTAGGAAAAGTCATTCAGGAAAGAAGAGGTGATATTTGGGCAAAGTCTTTGCCAAATAGAGAACAAGAAGAGGGACAGATTGGTAGGAAGAGCATGTGCTAAGCCTTTTTGAAGTGCAAGTGTTTCTCTCTCTGTCCTTCATTATTAATGCTCAACATTTTAGTTCTCTCATTATTTATCCTGGGGAGCTCATTTGTTTTACTCCTTGAATTTTCAGATGCCCTGCTAACTAATTAATTAATTAATTTAACAACAGACTTATTCTATGTATACAAATTTCAAAAATATGCAAAAGAAAACAACAGGATGGTGATTTTAAAAACCAATAAAAAGAGTGGTTACCTCTGAGATGAATATGAATAGAAATGAATTGGAATGAGAAAGAACGTGCATGGGGCTTCAAAAGAAATGGTTACATTCAAATTCTTTAATGTTTACTGGCATCGTTTTTTATACTTTAGACATTGTCTTATGGTGGGTTCTTCGGGAAGCAGACTCTGAGATGAAGTTAGCACGCAGGAGTTGTGTTGGAGTTTCCTTTGGGATCTACACCTGGGAAAGGGAGGGGAAGGAAGCAGGTGTGGGCAGAGGGAGAAGGCCCTCTGCGATGCAGGCTTGCCACCCTCAGCCACACCCATGATGCTTTCCAAAGCTGAATTGTCAAGAGTTGTCTCATGGCAACCATAGTTGGCAGGCCCTCATATTCGGCCTCAGTAGTCATCAGACGTGAGCCACCCCTGGAAGACACACCCCATGTAGCTGAGGCTTTCCCCATGGGACTGCCAGCTGAAGCCTGTGTACTAACAGCATTTCTAGCAGCTGGGACAGCAGTCCCTTCCTTAAAGGGCAAACTGGACGGTGCATATAACCTTGTAATGACACAATACAGAGTCGGGCAGAAGTAACCCCACACCCAGTACGTGAATGTCTTGCACGAGATGAACAGCAACTGGTATATTGTATCTAAAATGTCACCTGAATTGTGCTTGAGTGTGATATTGTTATGTTACAGAATTAAATGCTTATGATTTTCTAATAAAAGATTGATATAGATTACCAACTCATAAAAATGGGGTGTTATTTGTGCCAGACCCTGTAATTTAGAAAATATATTTCAAAAATGACTTCCATGTATCAATGTATAGTTTTTAGAATCTGCTTACGGCTTTTGCTTGAAATCAAATAAAACATATGTTATATACAGTGTACCCTGCCTCTTTTTCTTCTATAGTTTTTCAATAAAAACACGTTTTAAGTTCTTTCACTCCCCCGTGACCTACAGTCAGGTTCTAGAGACTGATCTCATTGAGTCTGGCTGTGCAACCCCTTACACTTTGCTTCACCTGCTTCAGTCTATAATTTCCATCTTGCAGTGTTACATAAACGCTATCCAATTTCACACCCATTTCTTCTTGCTGAAGAAGCTAGAACTAAAATATGAATCAGATTTTTGCCATTCTTCTTACGTTGTAATTTAGCATTTCATAAACTTTTCCGGGCTGAGGCTTTATTTCTTCTTTGCTATTCTGTTTTTAAAAATGAAGTATGCATTTAGCATTTTTTCATGAGCTTCAGAACAACAGCATGACTAATTTGTACTGATATTTATCAGTTCACTCTTATTGGTCTGTTGACACTTTCCACATATTCAATAGAGTAGGTTACAAACCCTCTTCCAGATTTTAAACACTTACTGTGTGGTCTGTATGGTGGTCTTTCTTATACTATACTATTAGAGTCAGCGCTCTCCGTTGTCTACACGCTAAACTGAGATAATTCTGATGTGCTTCTATTTATGCTAAATGTCTAGATCTGCTCTCTGCCTTGACCCCAGAATCTCTGTCTGTGTCCTCGATAAAATTTTCTTTCCTCTAGTTATCTCTTAAAAGAATCATTCATATTAGAGTTTCAATTAGAGAATACAAATGCCCATTACTCATGAAATTGTTTATTTCACCTCTTAAATACCTTTCCCAAAAAATAAAAATAAGGTGTCTGCTAAGTCTATCACTATATATTTTTAATAAATTATTATTACTTTGGACAATTCTCCACCCCATGTTCCAAAATTATTGACTACTTCAACAATATGAGGATTTTATAAATTTGTGCTAAATAATGAATAAGTTGATCTAGCAGATGGAAACGTAGAGTTATGTAAACACCACATTCTCATTGACCAAAATTATTTGAATTAATTGTGTCTTGCTTGAGATTCAAAGAACTTCTACAATGTTTATTTGGGATTTATTTAAATATTTATTTCCCAAGGAAACTCAATAACTATAAAACAGGAAATTAACACCCTTTGAAATATATTTTAATTCATCTTGGCAGGAAATAAAAACACTCCAAAGCTTTTTAATCTAAAGATGAACTCTCTTTAAAATTGCCCAAATTATTTCCTGTAGAGCTTATTGAACAGGCTGTTCCAAGAGATGGATTGCTAAGATGCAGAATGATCAATTGAAATGACAACCACATTTAACTTTATCTGAAATGACCTGAAAACACATTTACCACAGCCATCTTTTGCATTAGTCTGTGTAATAGTGCTTTTACTGAAAGAGACAGGCATAACTTAACTAATTACTTAGAGAAACTGAAATCAGTCATGTCAATGACTCCATCACACACACACACTCCCTTGATTTTTTTACTAGTTTTTTTAATCAAAATATTCTACTCATTACAAAATAGCAGACCAGATGGCAATAATACATTAAACAAGTATGCATAAGATTTATTAGTATTGACCAATACTAGAGACAAGCCTCTAGTCTTCTGATGTAAAAGAGTTCTGAAGACAGCATGCAAAGTCTAGAACATGCAATTTTTAAATGACTCTCCAGAAGCTGTTGGAACAATTAACATCCTGTTTATAGGGAATGGATTCTGCCATATTTATATGGTATGCACAGAATAAGGTCTATGATTTGATGATTTGAAGAGAATGGGGAACAACCTACCTAATACTTCTCTACAAACCAGTCCTAGGACTTCAATTTACCTTAAATACCACAATAAAACTCACATTGAAAAATTAGGACTAGATTCATTCATAGTTCTGGGACTTGGAAGGAGGCGGAAAATGGCCTGTAGCCAGGTATGTTTCCAACTGTTCTATGCTATGCAGGCTTTGATTCTAATGCTTGCTCAGGCTACTCCATGATATGAGCCCTTTTTGTTCTTTTGCCCAATCCTAATCCCTTTAGAAAACTAACAAACTCTGTAATCTTTGCATCATAGTGGAAAACGAAAATTCAGCTAGCTACCAGTAGGACTCAAGACTGCCACTTCTTGCACTAAAACACCCAAACTCAAATGAAGGTCTGTGGTTTCCTTTAGACAAGTGAGAGATGCTTTAACTGGAGATACTGTGATGGAAAAGGCCTTTGATCATCTAAACAATTCAGAGATAATTGCACAAATCACTAAAGGAGGCCAATTAAAGCAGAAACCAGACTAGGTCCAGAAACGGAGTGAGCACTGGCTAAAAAAAGGCAGCCCAAAACTGAAGTAATGAGATCTAACCACTAAGAAAGGCTAAAACATTAAAATCAAGCAAGTACTTTGGACGAGAAAGACACAGTGACCCAACTCAAAAAGTCATTCCCACTTGCCCATCCAATTTGAAATCAGTGAACAGATCCTTAATATTTTCTGAACAAAGTTGGTTGTAAGATTTTTCAACATACTATACTACGGATACTCAGCAACTCATTTATCTGTTAGACAAATAAAAATAGTCCAGAAAGATGAGGCATTCAATATGAGAATGCATGATGGATCACTTCAGAAGAACATTTTAAATATTAATAGTGAAAATAAGTTAGTAAGTACAGAAAGTATTATTGGTGGAATTGAAGGAGGTGGGAGAGGGGATGGGGAAAACTAGGAAGGAGATCTGACGATGTGTTTACACACTTGTATCTTTAAAAGTCTGTCTCATCTACCTAATGGGTTTCATGGATTATTTTTAATTAGCTAAGGTTTCAATTTCCTGAAGGAAAATTAGTGAACAAATAAGATTTTTTCTTTTTATTCTCCAATATAATTCATTAAAAACAATACATTCAATATGCTCTCTTATGCAGATTTCATCTGCCATCACTGTAATTATTTCCTTCCAAAACTAACACCCCTTTTCAACATTCTGATAGGGAGAGAGAATGACTATAAATCTGCCTTAAGAATCTTACCTGGGGAGACAGGTTTCTGCAGTTGTTTATTTGCTTGTTTGGGGGAAGAAAGGGAAGAAGGACAAAAAATAAAAGCTTCAGAAACAGAGGACAGGTATAGTATTGAGAAAAGAGGAAAACATTATTCGGCTGAGATGGTTTAGTAATGAACTTTTTCTTTTAGTGGTGAAAAATAAATACTTTATTATGAAAATGCACTGTGACCAAGTTGAGTGTAAGAAAATGAGTGGGATAGTATTTAAAAATAATAGCAGGATTACATCCATGATTCCTGATCTGCTCTCAAATTCAGATGTTCTAAAACACTGCTTCCCGAATTATTCTCCCTAGGGGCCACCTAAAACAGTATCCCACTCCAAACGAATGATGTCAACGTCTTTTTTTTTTTTTTGGTGGGGAAAAGATAAGTGAATATATTTCATTTTATTAATTTTTATATTTCTCCCTTTATTTTCTTAAATTTTAGCACTATAAACATATGCCCATACTAAAATCTAGTATTGATGGCCAATTACTTTCCTCAAAATATATATTTAAGTTGTATTATAATCTCACATTTTGTGTTACATCACAATCACATTTGAGAATGATGTCCTTGAAATGTCATTAGCTAATGTGGCAAAATAGTTTAACACTTTGATTCCATGGTTTTTTTAGGAAAAGAATAATTTGCTTATATGGAAGAGGAGATTATCTCTGCCTTGAATTTAGAACTAATAGGGGCAAGAAGGGAGAAAACAGCAATAAAGGAAAAGATGAAAAATTTTAAAAAGGAGGCAAATGGATGGAAACCATAGCAAAATCATAAGGCTGGAAAAGCTCATTTAACATGGCAAAGCTGTTGGAGTAAATTCACAGGAGATGGGGACAACTGAGCCAGATACTTTCCTACTGTCTTGTTCTTTCTTCCCTCTATGTTTCTTTTCTTTCCTTTCCCAATTTTTTTTCTTCTTTTCTTTCCTCACTCCATTCCTTTCCATGTGTCCTTGAACATTTTCTCTACCTAGTGTTTTTTCTTCTTTTATCCCTCCCTCACTCCTTCTGCCTGTCTGGAAAAGTAGCAAGTTTAGGTCTGTCCTACCTGCAAAGGAGCAAGGGAAGTGTCTGATGGTTGGCATTCTTTTCTCTTCATTCTCTCTGGTTATTTCCCTCTAAAGAAAACTATAGAAAATAGCTGGACTGATATTGAATAATTTAAAGAATTTTTAGAAATAATATTTGTGAACAATTTAGAAAGAGATGACAAGGGAGAAACCCAAACTGTTGTTGTGGATCAACGATGTGATCCAAAATGTTATTACGTCAATGAATTTGTCCCCCTTACAAAATAAGTTTTTCCCAATGTCAACAGCCTCATGTGTGCCTCGAAGATATTTTATATCCACTATTAATAATAGATTTTAACTATAAAATCCTCATTTCTGATGCTCTGGAACACATTCTACATTGTGTGCTATATTATATCTGGCTCTGATAAGAAAGAGCATGAAAATAAAGTCTATTAATGGAGCACATTTCAACATCAGGAAAGGTGGTACTTTAACAAGAATACCAACTAGTAATGAGCACCATGAGAAGCTCTGAAAGAAAAACTCCAAGGTCAGAAGTGAAAAAATGCATCTGGATTATAATAGGAGGAAATTGGTTATGTAGAAAAAGAAAGGATCATCTGTTTCCCTTATCAGGACTCTGCATATGAGTCAGAGCTGATAAGTACACCTTTCTCATTTAGATCTCTTCTTGAAGAAAGGAAAGACAAATTATAAAGGAGCAACAAAGAAGAAAAGAGAAAAGATGAATTACACAACAAAGCAAGGCTATGCTTTGTAATTTAACTGGAAATGAAATGGTTTGTTACACATCTAGAAGTAATAATGAACTCAGGGAGGGACTTCTGCTGTTATTCTTTTGGGATCCTAAACTATTATCTGGATTATATCAAATCTCAGAGAATAAGCCTTTCAATGTGCTAAATTAGAAACATCTTACTTTAAAAACTAATAGGAAAAAATTAGAATATTTAAAAATAATATTTGCACTGATTCAGAAATAAAAGTTGTGTGTGGAGGATTGAAGAGACTCTTCAGAGAACAATAGAAGAATTTGATCTTTTCCATTTCTGGTCCAATTTAGCAATGACTGGTCATATTGGCATACAGAGTCAAGCCCACATCGATTTTCCTTTTTTTCCAGAATATTAACCTACAAATGATTATATGCAAGGATTATGTGTATTTTTAAGGCTCTCTAGATGTGTGGGTTTGTTATCTGTCCCCAATATACCTAAAGTTTGACAGGCACTGAATCTTTCTTTTTGTATATTCCTTACCACATATATATAGAGTCAAAAGACAGGGGGCTGAATTCTGACTCTACCACTCACTAGATTTGAATTTTGACAGTTTACCTATGTTTATCTAAATACCATCTGTCACAGTATTTTTAAACTCCATTAGAGAATTTTTTATGAGGATCACATTAAAAAAAAGTTCTTGCCAAGCAATAAACAAATGATGCTACAATTTATTACTGTAGCTTCTTACTAATTTCTTGTTGAAACAGGTAATTTATTGAACTGCTTTCACTCAGATAATAGACTTAAGTCTTTGCACAATTCCAAAATAGTGTATATAAAACATCACAGATCCTGTCAACATCCTCTTGCGACTAGGTCAGTTTAATAATGTGGTTTTGTTCCAGTATTTCTAAGAGTCCACTTTGATATTAAACTTCCCTTTTGCCCCATCTCTCACAAGCATTAGTGGTCCTACTTTAAAACTTCCTCCTGGCTTTTTGTATCCCTTCCCTTTCCTCTTATAATAACTATACAATCAAAAGTTTCTACAGATATCATTTTCAGGAAGTATTTTACTCTTTGATGCTCCAGCACTCTCTTGGATTGAGTAAAATTACAAGGAGAAGCCAGTTCCTTTGAAGCCAGTACTGGAGTAGAGAGAGTGACATGAGCTAGATGTAGTTTATGCTGTGATACTGATGTCATAACCAGCTCCAATTCTGAGTCATGGCTACATTGCTTTCAGAATCTAAACTACCTGAGTCTGCAGAGCTAGCATCCCATGGGAGGTGCTAAAGCATGCGAACGTTCATGTTTATAATTGCACATGCATATGCCTATATTAATCATTCATATATCTCCTATTTCTTAGCAGAGTAGAGGAAGCCAGCACCCATGGGGAAAAATTCAATTTTGATACTTATTCTGAGAAAATCAATTTCATTGGTAATGTGGAAGACAAGTACAGATGACTTAAATTAACTAGACTTGATTTCTCCATTACATTTTAGGAATTAAAAGGGGAATTCCATAAGTGACATTTGAATAAAATTCAATCTTGCTGCTTTTTGATAGTTAATTAACGTTGGGCACTGAGAGATTTCTTGATATCCAAGGTTATATTTATAAACACTAAGAAGTGGAATATTTTATATGAGTATTTTATTAGTCAGGGCTCTTCAGCTAAACAGAACCAATAGGATGTGTATGTATATACAAAGAGATTTATGATTAGGAATTTGGTCATGAAATCATGGAAGTTGGCATGTTCAAAATCTTCACTGTGTGCTGGTAGGCTGGAGACTCAGGAGAGACAATAATGCAATTCTAGTCCAAAAGATGTCAGGTGGAGACCCAGGAGAGTCAAAGTTCCATTTCAAGTCTGCAGGCGATCTGCCATAGAAGCAGGAAAAGCCAATACTGCAGATCCTCTGAAGGCAGTCTGCTGGAAAGTTCTTCCATGGTAGGGGAAGCGTGTTATAGTCATGCTTTCAACTGATTAGATTAGCCTAACCCACATTATGAAAGGCAATCTACTTACAGTCCATCAAATTATATGTCAATCCCATCCAAATACACCCAGAATAATGTTGGACCAAATATCTGAGCACATCATGGTCCAGCCAAGTTGACACATGAAATTAACCATTACAGGTATTTTTTATATATTAGAAAGATGTAATATATAGTATTATTTAGTTATATATATATATATATATATATATATATATACACACACACACACACACACACACACACACCCATACATATATGTGTATGTATAGATGAATGATTCAGTGTTTTACAAAATCTAAGGTACTGTCCAATATTTTCATATGCACTGTGACCCAAAATCCCTGAAAAAAGTGCACGTGAGGGTATCTGGAACTTTGATTTTGTTATTGTACATTCCTTGATGATTTTATTTTATTAGATTTGTTTTAAGTAGCCATTAAATACATTCATGGCATTAAGCCATTGAATGGAGGTCACATTTTAAATTAGTGTTTCTTAAAAATACTTTTTTCACATATTAAAAATAAAACTACATTACATTGATTCATTTACACTTTCAAAAATGTATTAGCATAAATCTTTAGAACATCCTTTCGATTAATTTTCTAGTCATTAGTTTTATTCATCATGTGAAATCCCTTGATGATACTGCACTTTACTTCAGCTTCTAAAACAATCATAACTCTCTGTACTTTATCTACCTCAAATGTTCATTACTTCCTGTAAAGATCGCAGAAGTGTTGAGAATGTGAAATCTAATTCAACACTTCTAAAAATACATCTGTGATTGCAGAGTTGTCTTTAAGGCATTTATCTTAAATTATGGCTTGACATCGCATTTAGTAAATGACAAATGATGATTCTAATCCTCTTGAGTCTGATTCTATAGTGCTTTCTTTCCACATCAAAATTGGCAAAAGTCTAATCTAAATGAGGTCAGCAAAATAAAGACCAAACTGTCATGAAAGTTTTTAAAAGAATAAATTTAAATAATAGTTAAATCATGCAAAATTCTTTATATGAACAAAGTATAGACAGTTGTTTTTGATACCCCGAGGATTAGATGATTTCTAAGAATGTCTTTTCTGCCAATTTCTTTATACTAGTTATGATCTGTTCTTTGTCCTAGTAGAACTAAACTGTACATGGGCTGTTGTTGCATGAATAGAATTAGGCTGAATGTTTATGGAGATATTTATTTTTTGAGTGAAACCCTAAAATACAGTTTACAATGATATTCTCTGACCTCTTTTAGGCCTGATACTGAAAATGGAGCACTTAGCAATATCATACCAGGAAAAATAAAATGTTGTGAGGCTCTAAGGAGAATGTGGGAGATTTGGGGAAAGAGTATATAAAGATCAAAACAGGAAAAGAACAGGTAATCCAAGCCTGAAATGTTCAGATTTGGGGGAATCTGGAGATTTTAGTTCTAGTCTCAGTACCAGAAAGACATTTGAGAGGATTTAAGACTTGGAAAGTTTCATCTAAAGATCGAGTCCCAAGCAGAAAATGTTTTCCACAACCGTATTTTCAGATTTGGATGAATCTGGAGCTTTTTGTTCTATTTCCAGTCCCAGCAAGAGACTTGCCCTCCGTAGGAACTCTTAAACCACAAGTAGATAGGCTTTTATTTAACCACCAGGCCTGCCTATACACCTTATAAATTGAGGGTCTGCCACTTTGTGTTTTGGGGTTTCCTTTGTTCAAAAAATTAAAATAAAATGAATAAGATATTTTTTAAAGATATCTTACTTCTAAATCTGCATATCAATAAACTTTTTGATGGCATTCGCAACCTTTCAAAACATCACAATAAATCAGACACTGTTCAGGAATTCCCATTATGGAGATCAGTAACGAGGTCTATATTTTAGCAAATTGAACAAGTATATTGAAAAATAAAACTTTTTTTCATTAAAACATTATTCACTTATGCAAAGATGAGGGATGTATACATGGGCTCAAAGCTTATATTGTTTCATAGTTTATACCAAATATAGTGCAACTTTATGAAGATATAACAGAATGGTTTATGTGTTCTCTAAGTTACTATTCTTTTATGTTTTTATTTTTAATTTTCCTCCCACTGGCAGTTTCCTTGAATGAAAATACAAAGAACTGACCACTATTTTCTTCTGTAAGAGTGCATAACGTTAAATGTTATTAAAATATGCAGTCATCTAATTGATGTATACTTTTAATGCCTTCCAAAACTAATAAGCAATATATGTTAACTTACTTTTTCCACACTAAATTTCTATTTTCTATTTCATCCAATGGTAACTTCCTTTAACATAAGACCTTATGAATGTAGCAATTATGCCATTTCTTTATGGAAAGAGACAAGACCTTACTTAGAAGAACTATTAAGCAATTAAGATACGGATGCTCCCTGTCTCCTAACCAGGCTGTCTGTAAAGGGTGAAAATGTTTATTCCAAACTGATACTTTGCCCTGACATCTGTCCCATATTTGTTTATTGACTTGATCTTATCTAGAAGAGGCTGTGAATTGATATTTCGAAATTGAAAATAAAAACACACAGATACTTAGTATTGGAGAAAATAGAATGATGTGGGTTGGAAAAAGAAAATAGATATAAGAATGCATTAGTAAGAAAAAGCCTTTATTAAGATCACTTTTTGAGGGCAATAATCAATTCATCTCTTAGAAATACATTTTTTTAAAAACAAATACAATTATACAATTTTCTTCTGTATACCCAAATAAAGCTCTGGTGTTCTGAAAAGGATTTTAAAAGGATTGATTTACACGTAAAGTTTTTTGTATACTTATTACATACAATGCCTTAGGGCTAAGAGGATGTACAGATAAAGACATTAAAGAATAAGATGATTTAACCTGACATCTCAAACTGACAGAGGAGCTTTAGAAGTTACCAGACAGTAGTAATAGGAGTAGCTCTGAGAGCTCACAGTTGGGTAGAAGGACAGGTGAATAATGAAATGGGCATGGCCTGCACGGCTATACTATTAGGATGTGCTAGTGTTTTCACAAAAGAGAGGAGCTTTGAAGGAAAGCTATAATATAGTTAATGTGTATCATTTATAAGCTAATATGTATTTCTTATACTCATATTATTCTTAAAATTTCTTAAATCCACATATGTGTGTGTGTGTGTGTGTGTGTGTGTGTCCATCTCTTTACATACATCCTTACCCACCTACCTATCAACTATCTACTTTGCTTTGGCAATATTGTAAGAATTCAACAACTCCCATATTTTAGCTGCTCTGTGAAAAAATTACTTCACTTTATCTGACCTAAATGTGTATTGATTAACCAATTAGTAGCCCCTTCTTAATTTGTCCCAAGATCAAGTACATGAACCCACACTACATTTATAGGTATTCTTAATATATAGTAAAAAATTTAAAGGGTGAGTTTAGTTGAAAATAAACTAAGCCATTATCCTATTGAAAACAAGACTACCTTTTGCAAAATCCCTTACTTCTGCATAAACAAATTCAGTTAAAAGTAAAACTGTCATTGCAAAATTCTCTGCCTTATGTTCCCTACTTTCCAATAAATATGTACAGGAACAAGTAATACTTCCAACCAAGAAATACTCAAAAATGAAAGAAAGACCTTCTTAGGTTTTAAATATACCAAGAAATGCTTTGGTTTTATAAAATTAATCTCTGAGTATAGAATAAGTAGTAACTATATATATATATTACAATGTTCAATAATACTTAAAAATGTACAGTCTGACCTTAACTTAATATTTTATGGTTATCTTTGTTTAAAAAATGTATTATGATGTACTTTAGCATAGTTTCCTTAATTTTTCTTGTACTTGAGATTTGTTGAGTTTCTTATATATTTAAACTTACACTTTTTGTTAAATTTGAACATTTTCAGTCAATATTTCTTTAAATATTTTTTCTGCTTCTCTACCTTTTAGAACCCCAAGTTGTCCCACAGTTCACTGATGCTTTGTGTCTGCACTGTTTTGAATAATTTCTATTTCTGTCTTTAAGCTCACTCATCTACAATATCTGAGCTGACATTAATTGCATCTTATGTAATTTTTAATTTCTAGAAGTTGAATCTTTCTCCTAGTTTCTTTAACATATGTGATACAAGAGTTAACAACTGGTTTAATGTCCTGTCTACTGATTCTATTATCTATGTTATTTCTTGGCCCATGTTGATTATTTTCTTTCTCCTCATTATGGGTTACATTTTCCTGCTAGTTTCAATGTCTTATCAATATCTGATTGGCTAGCAGACATGGTCAATTTTACTTCATTGCATCTTTGCTTATTCCTATAAGTATGTGAAGTTTTGTTTTATGAATCAGTTCAGTTACTGAAATACATTTTGACCATTTGGAGTCTTCCTTTAAAGCTCCAAGAGAAGGGCCAGAGTAGCCTGTAGTCCAGGGCTAATTTTGCTCATGACGAAAGCAAACATTGTGAAAGCTCTATTCCAGGCCTTATGAAGTATGAGGTTTTTCTCTCTGGTGGGAAGAGGCACCGCTTACAGCCCTGCGTGAGCTTCAAGTATTGTTCCCTTTACTCATTCACAGTAGGTCTTTCTCAAGACGCAGGTAGTTTCCTTACATATATAAGTATCCCACTGAAGATTCCAGAAGGATCCTTTTGAGGAGTCCAGAGTTCCCTTTCTATGCAGTTCTACTTTCCAACGCTCTTCCCTGAGAACCACAGACATCTTTGGCCTCCTGACTTTCAGCTCTGTCTCTCCATGGAAGAAAACAGCAGAGCTCCTCCTACATCTGCAGTGAAGCCTGGAAACATCTCCAGACGGTTAGCTCAGGGATCATAGCTCTCTCCTCATTTGTTTCTAATTTCTCAAGGGCAGCTGCAGTCATACTTTATTGATTCTTGTCCAATGTCTCAAAAAATCAGTTTCATATATTTTCTCTGGTTTTTGTGGTTCTTTCAGGTGGGAGGGTAAATTTGGTCTCTGCTACCTCCTCTTGGCCAGAATTAGAAGCCTCTTCTAAACTGAATGAGAATCTGCTTGTGGTTGAGTTTGCAAAGATGACCTCATGAAAACAGGCAGAACAGCACAACAGTAAGTGTTAAACTGTGTGCATGACTCTTGTTGCCTCTGGGAAGTTAAATTTAAAGGAAGAATTTAAGTCCAAGTAATAACTGCATGAAGGTTATAGAATATCTGATAACAGAATAGGTTTTATACTTCTAATAAAGAACAAATAAGAGGACTGGACAAAAATTGTGATATACTGGTAGAAAGAAGTAAATATTGTTAGCAAACACATGTATCTCATGTCAAAATCTAAAGCATCTGCTTTTAATATTTAAAGACAAGTATACATAAATACATTTTATTCTTCTATTTGTTGGTTCTTTGATTCAATCAAATATTTATAGAATATTTACTATACATCCCATAGACTATACACTGGGAAATTAGTGAGTGTGTAATAACAAATAAGCCATGCTGTTTAAGCCCACCTAATGGAGGAGAAAATTGTATAAGCAAATATTCATAAAAATTATTGTAATAGAAATTTATGCAAGTAGCATGGAACCAAGATGTACATAGAAAAGAGCCACTTCCTCCCTCCGAAGGCTGAGGTGCAGAATCAGGATAATTTTCAGAGGTAAGGTGTTATTTGAGCTTTACCTTGGAAAATGTTTAACATCTTGCCCTGTAATATATTGTGAGGAATAGAAAGCTCATTCTATGCATAATAACAAGATTGGTCCACAATTTGTGAGACCCAGTGCAAAATGAAAATGCAGGCCCCTTGGACAAAAGTTATTAAAAATTTCAAGATAATGCTATGGCAGAAGAGCATTAAATAAAGGTGAGGCCCTTTTGAGTTCAGGATTCTGTGTAATTGCACAGGTCACATGCCCTGAAGCTAGCCTTACTGCTTATGTCTAGAATGCAGGCTGTATTAGTGAAAATGTCAAAAATGAGGCTGAAAACGTATGTGTGTGTGTGTGTGTGTGTGTGTGTGTGTGTGTATGATGAAGGGGTGGGACAGTTTGACTGAGTCCACCCCAAACTGTCCCACCCCAAAGAGAAGGGAAATTGACTGAAAACTCTTAAAAATCTCTTTTCAAAAGAATTGTTCATTGTTTTGTTGATCTTTTCTATTCTTTTTCTAGTCTCCATCCCATTTATTTCTGCTCTTGTCTGTATTATCTCCTTCTTTCTGCTAAATGCAGCCTTAGTTTACTCTTTTTCTAGTTCTTTGAGGTGTAAAGCTAGGTTGCTTATTTGAAGTTTGCCTTTTATAAAATTACAATGAATAAGAAACAAACTATCACTACTGAAGTAACAGCATTTCTCACTGCAAATTATGAAATAAGCAATTCCACCAGCAAGCCACATGGCAAAGTTTTTTCAAAAGACAGTCCCAAAACAGTACCTTTCATTCTACATGCCCTTTGCAATAAGATTTGATCTCTCTTTTCATAAACAAGTGGAGTCTTGGGAGTTCCCTGGTGGTGTAGTGGCTAAGGCTTCAGTGCTCTCAATGCTGTGGCCTGGGTTCGATTCCCAGCCAGGGAACTACCAAAAAAAAAAAAAAAAGAAAGAAAGAAAAGAAATGGAGTCTTCTCCTCTTTCTCTTGAACCAAGGCTGGTTCTGTGACTAGGTTTGACTAATAAAATATAGCAGAATTAATAATATGTGGCTTCATTTAAAAGGACTTATAGATTTCATTTTTGTGTTCTTGAAACTTGTTCTCTTGGAACTCTCACTAGAACATAAAAGAAGACCAAGCTAATCATGAGGAGAAGCCATGTAGAAAAGAAATGAGGTGACAGATGTGCAAATAAAGTGTTCTTGGACCTCCCATCCCAGCTAGCAGCTGAATGCAGACAAATAAGTAAACCCAGCCCACTCCAAGTACAACAGAAAAATCACCACCTGATTCCTGGGAGAATTCCAGATTCACAGACTTATGAAAAATAATAAGTGAGTACTGCTTTAAGTCAGTCTGTTTTAGGGTGATTACATAGCAAAAGATAATTAAAACGGAAATAAAATCTGCCCTAAGATGAAAACCATAAACTATCATTAAATTTAAACTTCACATGTTTTCTTTAAAATGTGATAGACTTTAAGACATGTTAATTATTTTTAAAATGTTATTATTAAAGGAATAATTACTATTATTTGTTTTTGCTGTTGTATTTATACAATCTTGACTTTTTAGAAAATACAAAGCCTAAATAATTTCAGTAAACACCTCTAATAATACCATATTTAATACTGTGACCATAAAGCACACTAAAGAATAATGGATAAAATTAGAATTGTGTGCTCTTGTATATGGGATCACTGACTGCTACCTGTAGGTAGGCAAATTGCACATGAGTGTCCCACAGACATCGGTTGGTGCATCCATCACTGACAGATGTAACCTTTGTTCGCTTAAATACAATGAACATGGCTCAGAGCTGATAGGATAGTGTACCCTCTCAATCATCACTGATTACAATCTGTAACCTGACAGATTTTATATCATTGTCAACTGAAACATCACCATTTTAAAAGGCACATCAGCCACTTTAATATTAGGGACAATTTGTTAAATTTATCTAAAGGATATGAAAACACTAATTGGAAAAGATATATGTATCCCAGGTTCACTGCAGTCTTAATTACAATAGCTCAGATAGGAAGCAACCTAAGTGTAGCCCAGCGGATGGATATATAAAGAAGGGGTGGTATATAAGTACACACACAATGAAATACTACTCAGCCATAAAAGTGATGAAATATTGCCATTTGCAACTACATGGGTAGATCTTGAGTTCATTAGGTTAAGAGAAATAAGTCAGATGGAAAAAGACTCGTATGTGGAATATAAAACAAACAAAAAATAACAAATGAACAAATATAACAACAAAAACAAACTCGTAAATTCAGACAAAAGACTAGTGGTCACCAAAGCGGGGGGAGATGGAGGAAGGGTGAAGTGGGCAAAGGGGGTGAAACCCATGGCTGCGGATGGAAACTAGACTTTAGGTGGTAAGCGTTCTGTAGTGCATATAGGTAACAAATTGTAATGTATACCTGAAATTTATATAATGTTATTAACCAGTGTTACCTCAATAAAAATATATTTAGAAATATATTTATAATACCTCCTTAAACACCTTTCGATGTCCGTTTCCTTCCTTACTTCTATCACAGACATATCTGTGGGATCAAATAACATCTAGGTCTCCTATTTCCAGGCTGCTAAGTACAGCCCAAATGTTTGATACACTATAGAAAACAAGTATAAAAAGACTCTGAAAATTAGAGAGAGAGGGCAGACTGGCTAGGGACATTGGGACCTGAGGGACAACATGGTAGTAAATTCCCTGGGCTTCTTTTTGCCTCATACATTCCAGACTGGGTGCTGGAGAAGTCACACAGTGGAGGTGGGACTTTTAGAGTCCCCATACAGAACCACCAATGGACAAAGGCAAAAAATGAACATATAAACAAACAAACAAAAGCCAGATTTCTTTAGTCAAATGACCAGGGAAAGGGCATTCTAGTAAGACAGCACACTTTTATACAATAAATACCTGCTCTAGCAAAACGCCATGGAAAAGTACCCACCTCCACCTCCATCAGCAATGACTAAGTGGCAACCCTATGTTCTCACTGCCACCAGGCTCTTATCAGGACATGTCTCTAGCTCATGGTAGAGTGGTGTCAGAGAAGAATAGGGAACCCAGATTTCCAACCCACCTAAAGGTAATGAGGCACCCCTCTCCCCTTCCAGCCAAGATAGTGTCAGTTGAAGCTAAATGTCAGTGGAAGCTTAGTAAGGATCCTAAAAATCTCACCTCAACTGAGCAATAACAAAGTATCCTCCACACTCCACAGTGTCAAAGGAGACTGAATGAGAAACTTGGACTTCCACCTTGAACAATCAGTCACAAAGCAGTTTGATGTCAGAGGAGAACTTAAAAAACAGAAAGGTTAGTTAATATTCAGAGTCTCATGACATAATACTCCCAAATGTCCAGGATAATATCAAAATCACTTATTATACCAACAACCAGGGAACTCTCAACTTAAATAATATAAATGAACATGTTGGCACTGACATGATACAGAAGTTGGAATTATGTGATGAAGATTTTAAAGTAGCTATCATAGAAATGCTTGTACAAGAAATTATGGATACTGAAACAAACTAAAGAATAGAAAGTCTCAACAAAAACAAGGGAGATATATAAGAACCGATGTCCAAATGTAAGTTTTAGAACAAAAAAATACAATAAGCACAAATGAAAAACTCAAAGGATGGACTCCATAGCAAAATGTAAAAGAGAAAAGAATCGGTGACTTAGAAGACAGAATGATATAAATGATTTAATCTGAACAACAGAGAAAATAGACTGGAAAAAAAAATGAACAGGGTCTCAGGGTCCTGTGTAACTATAACAAAAGATCTACCGTTCATGTCATCAAAAATCTCAGAAAAAGAAATGAAAGAGGGTAAAGCTGAAAGATTATTCAAAGGAGTAATGGCTCCAAAGAACGTAAAGGGCATTCAGGTTTCTACTTCTAGTAGACGGTTCTAAGTTACTGTGTATAGGGCTATTGGTGGTAGCAGGCTTGACTACAAAAGGGCAAAGTGAGGGAAATGTTTGTGGTGACAGAATACTCGTAGTTTGGTATGGTGACTTCAGTGGCAGTTACATGTCTCTACATGTGATCAATATTATACATACATTGTGCCAACATCAATTTATTTTACTGTAGTTTTTTGTAAGCTATAACCAAGTGGAAAACTACTTGAAGGGTACAAGAAACCACTTTATTTGCAACTTTTTGTGGAGGTATAATTATCTAAACATAAACACCTAGTATAAGGTTCCTATGGTTCCTGTGCCTCTCTTGAGATTGTAGAGAACAGGGGAAAGAATTTAGAAGTGGAAGTCAGGAGACCCAGTTGTCACTTTGTGGGATGCCATCTTAAATAAGTGTCATGACTTTTCTGTGCTTTATTTTCTTAACTGTGAATAAAGGGCTAAGATTAGATTTCTGATACCTCTAATATTATAATTTGATGTATCTGTCAAAGTTAACAGACTATGATCTCACTATGATCACTAAATATGTATGTGTAGGTAGCATTACAAATTTGTCTTTACTTAGTAATTACTATCTCAAGATTCTTCACAGAAACCTTGTGGATTAAGTTAAGGATATATAGGGAGCTCCCAGGCCAGAAAGTTACTTAGACTCTGAGAGACTCTTTAATTATCATTAAATTTTGGAAGATAATGTTGTTTTAAAGAAACTAACACATCTATAGCCCCATTTTTCCTTAGATATATGTTATCATCATGTAAATTCAAAACTGTAAGAGTTAGGGAACGAAAGAGTTTATGTGGAACTTGAAAGACAAAATTGGTTCTTCAATATGATTCAATTTAAATCTCCAGGATAACAAGCAAATGACATTGATATTCTTTTATCATAAAGAACCATTTGGGGATGTTCATTAACTCTAACAGTTTTCTGCTTGGCATTTGAAACCATTAAAATAAACACTCCTGCAATTATTGTGATTTGAAATATTACTTTGTCAAAGTGTTAAAGCTGAATTTATAGCACAGGTGTTAATGAGGCATGAAAACTTTTCCAATCTGATTTGCAGTTGCAAGATTCTCATACTTTATAGCAGTTTAATTGTTTTTTAAGTTTACATAATGCCAAAGAAAAGAATACTTCTTTGCCAGTATATGCTCTATTATATCATCAAATCAATAAAAATTCAGGGGGTGATTTGAAAATTGTAAATTGGTTCTAAATTATATAGGACACAATAGGGAAAACTATAGTCTTGTGGTCCTTAGGTCTTTTGTAATTAGCAAATAAGAATGTTGTTGTTAATTTTCAACCTCAGAAATGTATATGTCATCCTCTAATATAAAATGAAAATGAATTTAGAAGTGGAATTTAGTCCTTGATACAACAAAATATCTTCTCTCCTTCACTGGAGCTATATTCTTGGTACAATTGTACTGTGGCATATACTCTCAATTAAGCAATAAAAATTTAAGCTCACAGCATTTAAAATCATGTTAATACATCTGTCTGCCAAATTTTAGATTCAGTATAAATCTAATAAGCATATTATTTAAAAATGTTACTTCAATAACATAACAAGACCTATTTTCTTAGGTATGTTGACAACATCTATAAAATGCTTTTCTTTTTCATTTCTCTCTTAAAATAGATAGTTTTTAAAGCTAAATTTAAAATAAGAATTTGATCTTACCATATATTGAAACTATAGTTAAATTAATACTTTATAAAGGCTTGAAAAAGTTAAATGTCTAAAATTAATATGCTGTATACGGAGCTGTACTTGGGTAAAATTTCATAAGCTATTTTCATGGTCAGAATCTCTGGCTTTTATAAGGTATAAAACAATAAAAGTGGTAAGTTTTGAGCTAGGGCAAGTCTCATAGGTGAGTGTATTTCAACTAGATTTATCTGCAGGTATCTAAATAAGAGTCTTTAAAAGTTGCTCAAATGTTCTGTGTAATACTAAATATTCACAGCTGGAGGTAAATCTGTGTGTGATAAAACCCACCTCACAGCTGTTTTCATCAGCTTCTCACTGTTTCAACATCTCATATGTTTTGCTTCATTTTTTTCCCCTAAAACCAACCGGCCTTTTTCTTAGCTCAGTGACCACTGAGGGGAAGACTAATAGAGATTTGTTTTTAAGAGTAAATGTTCACTGATGTGAACTTGACACCATTATGTTCTTGAGAAAGCACCAGTGTGCATGCAAATATAATTTCCTTTTCTGTTTATTTTTGCCAAACTCTCAATTTTGGACAATGAAGGAAAGGGTTTCTAGATTGTAGGGGATTTCTTTAGAAAATTTAGAACTGAGTGAAATATTAGTATGTTTACAGCCATCATCCTCTGCATGGATTTACTCCTTGATAATGACTTAGCGACTGCCACCAAGATTGTTGTGTAGTGTTCAATATGCTTACTTTATACTCTGTCACAATTACCATGATTATTAATGAACCATGATATTTTTACTTAAACAGAGACCATTTATATTCATGCAACCTCATGATTTCATGTTGAATTCTTTGGGGGCGCTCTTGCCTTTGGTAATCATTCTTAACCTTCCTGCAAGGTCAATTAATTTAGTAAGAAAAATCTATGATTATTTTCTGCTCTAGAGTTAAAGTAATTCTTATTTTTCACAATGTACCAATCAGCAAGAAGCAACATAATCACTTTACCAAGATGGATTCCATTACCTGAAAGATATTTTAGGGAATATATCTTCTAAATTTTCTTTCTGCAGAAGACCTTAGAATTCTATTTAAAAAGAAAAGCAGCAACAGAAAGTTGTTACAATTTCAAGTTAACCTAGCATTTGTAGAAACTTCCACTATCATTCCTGCAACACAGTGAGATTTTAGTAAATGTTATTTTCACTCTCCATTTATTCTTCCTTCTTTCCTCCCTCCTCCTCTTTTCTCTATTACATGATTATCTTTCTTTCACATGCATTTCCTAAATCACTTTGTGTTTCACCTGTGTCTCTGCATTGCTTGTGTTATTCAAAGTATTAGTAAATCTTAACACTACTTGAGTTTCTGATTCATGCTAGTCTGGTTTATTTTTACTGTGTGAAAAAAATGTGATAAATGCCAGCTAGATAGCACTGAGGATAGTATTTTGAGAAAATGGGATATGAATTTCCAACAAATTGAAATTCAGCAAAAATCACTGAACACCAACATAATGATGATACCAGGAGTAGTCACATGTATTGGTAGTTTAATTCAGCTTAATGCTCAAAACTACTATGAAATGGCTTTTACAGTTTCAATTAACAAATGAGAAAATTGAGACACAGAGAAGTTTGGGGGCTTATGATAGGCCCCACCGTTGACAGAGCTAGTATGCCAACTACGTCTTTTGTCTCTAAGTTCAAGTGTCTTGGTCTTTAATATTACTAATCTCATGAATGTTATATGCTAGTTGCTTACTGGATTAAATGAGTTAATATAAATAAGGTCAAATACTGAGGCTCACAATAGGCATTATACTTTGTTCTTATTTTCCTTACTTTTCATGTTGAGTCTCAGTAATACCATGAAATTTCTAACCGAGAGGGCTAAGCACATCTAAGTGGAAAGGGAGAGGGAGGAACAGGGGCAGTGATGAAAATGACTTTTGTTTTTCCAAGAAAGTTTATGAAATTTCCTTCCATTTAACTCTCCTGGGCAAAGATGATGATAAAATATAACCATTTTTAGTTAACAGCACCCTCAAAACCTGACCATGTTTTTATTTTTGATGAAAACAAACCATTGAAAGAACAAACCATGGAGTATTACTGCATATTGGAAAACGTTGTGAAATCTGGATACAGGAGAGAAAAAATTGAGAGCTTCCATTCACCTTCTCAATCCTTAAGCCCAAAGGTAGCTGTGAGAATCCTGCAAGCTCTATCCAGTCAGACTGTCAAGGTCAAAGGGGAGAGGTGTACTGTGCAGAGTAGCAACACCATGAAATGCTTGGATGAGGGAGGAAGGGACTGAAAGAGAAATCACCCTCACAGGCTATTTCTATTGTGATGAGGTATCCACCCCCATCAAGAAGAACCATGCACTTGAAGGTATTACACACACACACACACACAGACACACACACACACACACACACACACACTCCAAATGAATTCTGCACTTGATCTTAGCCAAAAGGTGGAGAAGCGATTCAACAAATGAATTCTGAAGACTTCCCCTAGTTCCCTCTACCCTGTTCACACAACCTCAACCCTAACACGCATAGTAGGTAGAATTAAAAACCTACTCTTAGATGCATCATAGTACATTCTAAGTAAAGAAAATGGGAACATTCCAAAGACTCTCAGAAACATGGAGCAAAGGAACACAATTCAGATGGACATTAGATATCTTGGATATAAGAAGAGGAAGGATTAACCCTTCTTAAAATGTAAAGGGAAAAACTTGTGGCCCACAATTTCATACACAGCTATTTCATCCCTTAGAAGTGAGGGTAAAATCAATATATTCGTAGACTTCTAAGACTGCAAAAGTTTTTACCACACTTTAAAATATGCACAAACAGTATTTGAAAGTATTCTCTGAAAAAATATTCTAGCAAGAGAAGAAATCATTTCTGAAGAATATATAAGAAGATACGAGGGATATGCAAATATATGAAGATACTTGTCCCGTTTGGGGAGAGTATGATGTACTCTCAGGTTTACAAAGTAGATAGATGAGCTTTGCTATGTGATTTGCCTTTCCCTTTGTTTCCTTCACAGTTCCTCCTGGGAAGGTGAAAGGTGAAAACCAATAAATGTTCAATCACATCTTCTTTTCTATTTCCTCATCTCCTGGCTGCAGACAAGAAAGTGAGGGAAGCAGAAACAATGCACAGTGACGAGAGAGGAGCTACGGGCAGAAGAACTCCGTGCCTCCTTCTCAAGCACAGGCTTTGGGAGGAATAAGTCACTCAGAGAGGCTCAGGAGAGTAAAAAGCCAAGAGGATCCTCTTCTGTGGGTCCCGGGGAGCCAGGAAGAGCTCACAGAAAACTGTCTGCTGGGTGTAGGCACACGGGCTCATCTTGTAGATGCTCGCACCCAGTGGTACGGAGGCCGGAGGATGACGTTCCTGCCCACACGTGACCAGCACAGAGAATCACTGTAAGTGATATGGTCTTGTGCACAGGAAGCATAGCCAGTGCTATCTGCCACAGAGGGCCAAACAGGGTGATAGGCCTTTTAGAAACCACCTGCTTAGAGAGAGCATTTATGAAACATTGATATTCACTATTTAGTACTTTCTGAAACGCCCTAGAACTTAGTCACAACCTGCAGCTAAACACTTCTTTCGCCAATACAGAAGAACAGGGCTAGAGATACGTTTTAAATTCACTTCTAGATAACAGTTCTTGCACAGCTATATTTTTGAACTGAAAGACATACACACTATATATAGTTTTAGTTTTAATCTGAAGTTTTCTTACTAACATGGTTTTAACTCTAAAACATTATTGATCTATCCTATGATCACCTCTTTGTTCTCTACAAGTTCTTCATCATATGAATAAATGAAATGCACCTAAATTTCTCGCTTTCATTTTAAAAGCCTAGGACAAGTTGTCATTTAACCTTTTGAATCACATCCTATGGGAACTAGAATGAATTGTGTGACATTCCATGTGCACAATGAACTGTCAGCTTAAGTACTTGATAATGAATATGATGCCTCATGAACTGGTATCTTCCTGTCTCAAGTTCCAATATTGAGTTTTCCAGTTAATTGAATGAGCAATTGATATAAAATAATCATTATAACAGAATCAGAAATATGAATCTTTTTATATTACCATAAATGAAGCATTGGCTCTTTGGGATTTTGAATATTTTGCAAGATTCAAACAAAACATTGAAGAGTATTAAAAAGCTTTAGCTCTTGCATTGCCAGTAAACTTTAAACATATGAAATTGTGGAATATATATACAGATATTTAATGGAGAACTAAGAAATGTTCCCCAGAGAGTCTGATAAAAAATATACAGACCGTATAACCAATGTGACTTTCAATTCTCACATCTCTTTAGGTAAGAGATATATAAATCTACTTCATTAAATGTCAGCTTATATTGCTATTTCACAGTGATTATCTTAAGGACATTCATCATATTCTTTGGATTTTAAATTCAATGTCAAGCAGAATTTGGGTTAACATAGAAATAGAAGATCAA
This sequence comes from Lyroderma lyra, assembly GCA_004026885.1. NCBI lineage: Eukaryota > Metazoa > Chordata > Mammalia > Chiroptera > Megadermatidae > Lyroderma > Lyroderma lyra. The sequence continues at coordinate 91,746 of PVJL010004792.1, forward strand.
GAGTTTCTTGTGAGAAAAGTTAAGAAAAAATATCAGCTCTTCTCATATACTTAAGTGTTAGGTTTAATAAGTTGTAACTGACCACCACTTAAAATTAAAAAAATAATCATCTTTCTTTACTTTTACTTTGCCAAGCTTCTTATGACTAAAATGTATATTTTCAAAAATCAATCTGAACAGTGAGGCAACTGTTTGGGCAAATTCTAACACACTCATGTTAACAATAGGATGGAATATTTGAATGTGGGGTTATTCCATAAATCCATAACATATTAGTATGCATGTGATATAAGGAAAGATTGTTTTTTTTGTTTGTTTGTTTGTTTTTTTAATTCATTTTTATTGTTAGACTTACTGGGGTGACATCTGTTAGCAAGGATTACATAGGTTTCAGGCATACAATTCTACAGTGCATTGTCAGCTTGATGTATAATAAGTTCACCACCTAATGTGACTTCTCTTTCCATCACCTTATATTTAGCTTCCCCCCCTCCTCTCCCACCCCCTCCCCTTTCTCCCCTCCCTAACCCACTCGTCCCCAAATGTTTTTTAAAAAACCCCTCCAAAGCAGGTAACTGAGTTGGAACCTATATAACTTGAACAATAGTCATACTGATCCCAGATAAATGGAAGTGAGAAAAAAATTCTACTTTTTGGTGATTTGGAGAAAATGTAAGCTTTGGACATGAAGAAGTGGATGACGTATGAATGTAGATAAAACTGTTATTTGGGAGCATCTGGAAATATGGGGGAGTTAATAAAATGAGGTCTAGACTGAACATGTGACTTTCAAATCAGTGACTTGGAAGTAACTGTTGAAGGTAAGAAAGCAGATGTGACATCTGAAAGAATGAAAACAAAATTAAAAAGTCAAACAAGTTCCTTGATGAATATCTATATTTAAGGGAAGGAGAAAAGCCTGTTATTATCTCTAAAGTAATATAAGAAATAAACAAGAGCAACTCTTATTTATGCCAAGGAAATTGATGACATCTACATCAATAGGTAATTCATTAAACACTTTAACAAGCATAATATATAAGTATTAGAGAAAAAGTAACATGATTTGGGTATATGGCCTTGGTATTGAAGAGAAAGTTTTGAAAAAAAATCCTAAGCACAGGAAATATAAGAAAGGTATATTCTCCCCTCGGAGTAGAATTGTGTTCCCTAGTTAAAAAAAATAGTATCAATGGGGGAATATTCCAGTGTTGCCTTCCAACTGCCAACCCATCTGTCCCCTCATGCATTCCCCATGACATCCTAAGGCAGGAGCAAAGTATGGAGGCCACAGGGGCACAGAATATCTAGGAGACAGAACTGACCTTCTCTCAGGGGTACCATTCCCCCTTCACTCGTACACCTCACATCATCCTGTATGGCCCTGGAGGATGGCTGGTTAGTCAATGACGGGTAAGGTTTCTCAAGGGAGGAATAACCTAAGACAGGCACAGTCACATAGGGGTCATCAGGAGAGAGCTTGGGCTCAACAGAGGTGAGACACAGCCCCTCACCCTCTCTAAGGTTAATCTTCTACCCGCTGGATGCCTTGTGCCCTACGCTGCTCCAATGGTGACCTGATAGAACAGTATCAGTCATGCTCCAATAGGAATGACTTAGGTACTGAGTTGACCCCCCAGGGTGGTTTCGGTACACTGAGTCCTTGGGGCTATATGTTCTCATAGAAACGCATGCATGTTGAAACACAATGGGGACATTCAGAAAAAGCTGCAAGACAACATAACTCACAGACCATGAAAAAACCAGTTTCACTTCCTTGTATGTCCTCCAATAAAAGCTATGTGTTGGTCTGATTCTGGGCTCCTTCAGTCTTTAAGACTGGGGTCCCTTGGCTCTCCCTGTACTATATTTTTGGCTACTGTCATTCATCACTTTGCACGGCCCTTCTCGTGTTCCCACGGCTTGTGTCATGCTGGATGCAACACTCCAGCCATCGGTGTCAGTACTGTATTACTTTTAATAAATTATCCAAAAAGTTATATAGCAAAATACCAAAACTTATGATCTAACATTGTTTTTAAAAATAATATGTCAAATTAACATAAATAACTAGAGAAACAACTTGTCAGAGTATGTGAATAGACTGAAGACTATGAATGAATTTCAAAGAATACAAAAACTTATGCTTCAGATACATGATCAACAAATTTCTACCCAACAAAGAGAACGAGAAAGCAAAATGAATTCTTACTTTTGCATTGTTCTCTAGTGTCTACAATGAATTTTTAGATATATCAACAAAAGCTCAATAGAAAAACTTCTTACAAAATATATGGTAAACCATTTGTATAAAAGGTTGTTGTACCTCAATTATAAAATCCAGAAAAGAACACCTAAATTAATTTAAGACTTGGAAAACTACGAAGAGACTATTTTTGTTATTTTAAGAAGAATAACTTACAATGTCTGAAAAAGTGAAGGATGAGATAAGATATGATTAAAATGCACAGTAGTAGAGAAAATATATACATAATAACCAGTTTCAGTTCATTGTAAATATGTATCCCAAAACTCTGAAGGTAATACTTGGACAAATAAAAGAAAGTGCTTTACTCTTTTTAGCCAGTAGACAGTAAATCTTCAAAGTGCTTGATCCCATACAGTTAAAAAGGATAACAATATAAAGTGAAGAAGCATTTAAATTCAGTATTTCACAAACATCAGATCAAGAAAATTTGAATAGATTCTAAAAAAAAAAGTGGTTTCTATAATTAAAGACATTTAGATTGTGAAAGGGAAGCAGTAGTCCCTTTACTATAGGGCTTCTAAGAAATTTTATTACATAATATGTATTATACATAATTGTACGGTCAATATAGGCCAGATTATATCTTGATAACCAACTCTGAACTCCTAGTTGCTTAACGCAATAAATATTTATCATTCACACTACATACCCATCCCAGGACAACAACGATTCTCTGTTGCCCAGAAATCCTTGGCTGATGGAGATGGCATGCACCATCTGTAACACGGGGTTTCTTTTGTTATCATAGTAAGAAAAGGGCAACAAAGAAACAAACAAGGATGAAACAAACCAAGAGTTGGAAGGCTTGCTTACAAGTTTTCCAGTTTTGTATCCCAAAATTCATTTTACTGTGCTCACATATTACTGGTCATAACTGGAAACTTTTTCCAGCACCCAATGGAATTGGAAAATATAAAGATGCAAAACTGTGTTTGTATTTTCCCTAGTGCCCAAGAGGGAATTTAAAATGCAGCATTTCCCAAACCTTTTGAATTACAATTATTTTTTTAGTGTGATAATTTATGGAATTAAACATCAGTAAAACAATTTTGCAAATACCAATTTAAGTAAGGCCCTGCTTGATAAGGAAGAATTTAAGCAATGGGTTTATAATTAAGCCATGATACAGTGAACAAATGCCAAATTATCTCTAGGTACCTTAAAGATGAGATGCTGATTATTATGAAATATAGTTTCCATTCAGTATGGCATTTATTATTTTACTCTGTGTTGGTATACAATCTGCATATACATACATAAGCTGTTCCTTTATCTTTGAAGGAGTAGTTTTATTGTTTGGAACTATAGAGATTTTTCTCTCCAATACTTCTACAATGTTAGTGTTAACGATGCCAATCTTTGATATGACTTGTCAATGAGGAAGTCTGCTTAATGTTTTATCTGCATTATATTCTCTGCTATTTAATATCACTGATTAACATTTATATATTTAATGTTTCATAGACTCCTATCCCAAGTACTTTATATTACACGGTTTAAGAAATTCCATAAACTATTTACAATTCATAGTTCAAAGTTGGATTCTAAAAAACATATCTATTAAATTTTAGAAGTTTTCATTTTCAGTAAACAAATAATTGTCTCTGTATTTTATGTTTCCTATAAAGTGGTTGCTTATTATTTTAGAATTTCTATAAATATTTATCATTTTGCTTTCTTTCATCTGTTGGATTTTAATAAGTATGCTAAGTTATTTTAAATTGAAATGATTTTAATTTGAACCTGTTTATCCTGATGATTTGGGTGTTTTTGTTGTTGTTGTTGTTTCTTAAACAACAGACATTTATTTCTCAAAGTGCTGCAGCCTGGCAGCCTGAGATCTGGGTGCTGGCATGCTGGGGTTCAAGGGAGAGCTCTGTTTCTGGCTTGTAGCTCTTTTCCTACCTTCTCTCTCTGTCCTCACATGGTGGTGAGAAAGAATCTTTTTTAAATAAAATACTTTTCTTGTTTTATATTAAATATGAGATATATGTCAACATAAAACTTTTCATAATGGATATGGTTTTCCAAGAATACCATGTGAAGAATCTACACTTTTATCATCTCCAGCACCATATATACCAGGATTTTAAGAGATGTAATCTATGTATTACTTTTCAAAGTTGAATTGAATTATGGTAGCAATGTGCAGTATGACGTTCGCTGAAAAGATAACATTAATCAAATAAATGCTATTATCACCATGCGACAGAAAGGACAGTCATAGAAAATAGCAGAAGCACGGTTGTCATTCGAGGAGCACAGCACATTCTGAACTGGTATCTGAAATCCGAGAACATCGTTAGAGTTTCCCCCATGCTCTCCTGACTTAACACCCTTTGACGTTTACCTTAAAGGATGTGGTGTGCCGTAGAAGACTGGCTACACTGGAGATTCTTTAGGAATAAACTGAAACAACATGCACAGAGACCAAGTGGACACTTTGGCCCACGTTGCTTACGCTGTAATCAGAAGTGTCTGGATGTTCATGGTAACAACTGTGAGCACCTCTTGTAATTGCAGAAGTCAAATGTGGCTTTTATTCATCTTTTGTTATCGGTATATATCAAGTATTACAATTTTATCACAGTTTTTTTTCTTTTTAAAAATATGTATACATTTGAGGGTGCCAAAAAATGTATGTACATTTTAAGAAAGGAAAAAACTGTATTAAAATTATAATACTCGATATATACTGATAACAAAAGATGAATAAAAGCCACATTTGACTTCTGCAATTACAAGAGGTGCTCAAAGTGGTTACCATCAGTATTTATGTAATACATAGATAACATCTCTTAAAATGTGTATATATTTTTGTCACCCCCGGTACACACATATACACATGCACACACACACATGTATATGCACACACACACACACATATACATATGTGTGTATGCGTGTGTATGTATGCGTGTGTGTGTTTGTGGGGAGGGTATAAATCTAAAACTGTCCAGAAGTCATCCAGGCATGTAATATGAAAAATAGAGACATTTATGGCTGGATTTTTTCCAGATAGCACATATATATCCTCATTTTACTGCTATTAGTTATTAACTGGATTTATACTCTAATCCTTTACACAGACTGCCTAATAACATCAACAGCCTAAGACCATATCTATTTCGCAGACACCATACTTGACAATTAAACTAACTCAAGAATTATCAATTTTCAAAAAAGTAAATAAAGACTTTTTACTCAGTTTCCTATCACAAACATAAAACCTACAAAGTATTGTTCTGCTTTGGACTTGTTGTTCATTCTATCCAAGAGTCTATTTCTGAGAGGGATACATGATGCAAGTTATAGGAGATTATTAATATCTTCCATACTATAAATTCAGAATACATAGACATTCCCTCAGCTCACATAGTTTCTTTAAATAACTCATGTGTAGTATCAGGAAATGTGTTCCATGATCAGATTGTTTGCAAAAAGACAGTTTATTGTTGTAATCTTACAAGCTTAGATTTTAGATTTAGCCAAATCCTAGCATACCATTTACCAAATATATTACTTACTAGCTACTTGTCTTGGGTTTGACCAAAACAACTTACTGCAGATATGCTTTTATTGTTACTAGCTCCCATTTCCTAATTGAACTCTTTTAAAATATATATATATATATAATGCCCACATTGTTTTGTGTAGAGATCAAATAATTATCATGCAACATATCTCCAAGTTAAAATATTGAATAAAGAGACTTGAAATATGTATTTATTAAATGATTAACACATATGACATATACACATACTTATTCTCTCAGAAGCACTAAATACTTATGTAATATATATCTTAAATGTATATAATCAATCCTCTTTATATACAAGTACCTGAGATTAAGAAGTTTAACTAGATATTTTCAGAGCCAATAAATAACTAATAAAGGTAGAATCAAATGTCATTTCTAATTGATGCCACATCTTGTACTCCTATAAACTGCTCTCACAAAGGCACAAGATTATTTTAACTAAAAGTCACAAGAAGCAGAACATTTTAAAATGAAAAGTAATAAAATATTAAATCTAGGTTTCTTAGTAGGATCTGAAAAGAGCTGGTACTAGCACATTACTAAATACTTTTTTGCAATGTGGAAAGGGGGTTAAGATGAGAATGCATGGAAATTATTACTAAAACATGTTATATTCCTGGTACAAAGTTTTAAATTAGAAGAAATCACTGCAATATGATGCTAATAACACTACATATTAAGTTAAAGCATCTAAATTCAAATTCATATACTTTTCTCACAAGCTATGTTGACTAAATGCAAGTTAATTAACACTTTGACCATGATTCTTTATTCTATAAAATAATGTCTACCTCCCTTATTCTAGAAATTCCTCACAAGCAGAAATTTCATCTTATACACCATTTAATTTTGGGGTTCAAATATGGAGCCCACCAGGCTCTGAGTCATATGACATCAGGAAGGCTGTTCCTTCACCATCTCTCTGAACAGCACCCTTTAGATATGTGCAATTCTGAGCAATGCATGGTGACCCTGAGCACATGACACCTTTAGGGCTTCAATAAATACTGCTGTGATCCACCATGAATTTCCATTTATTCCCAGGAATTGAGTAAAAAACACTAAATATTAACCTGCTAACTTACTGCAAAATGACATGTTGATTATTCTTTTATGATTTCTACTGCTCCTCTCCCTAAGATTGTTTGAATTAATTGCTGAAATAGTTAATCAGACAGCACAGCATTTGGGCACCATTATTCACAATCTATGTGTTCTTCAATTATTTTTTTACTTAACTGGAATTTGCTTATGCATTTGTTTTAAATGTTCTTCACTCCTGCTGAGAAAAGGGTACTCGCACCTTTTCTGAAGCTTACCTTGCATTCAAACCCTGTTTGTCCATCATGTTTTATACAGAAACTTAGACAACTGACATAAATATTGAGAGTTATGGAATTATAATAAGCTAAAGGCTAAAATGAACTTTAACCTGTTCTTGAAAGTTTAATCTATTCTTGAAAGTTTCAAATTGTTATAAAAAATTAGCTCATGAGTGCAGAGCATCTTCATGCATTCACGACATTGTAAAATGTACGAAAGCACCATTAAAGCCTTAGTCATGTTAATGAGTAAGAAAATGAGTAAGACTGCCTCTTACAAATTGTGTGGAATACTTTGGCTCCTATTTTTATGCCACTTTATTGAGTAGAACCAATCCAAATGTAACCTCACAGGGTAATTCTCTTGTGAATAGCTCCTGTGGATATAGATTAAAGTGATATCTAACCATTTTTAAAAAGGTAGTTTAATGCTACAGTGAACACGATTCACTAATCCTCACGTGCCATTTGTGAAATTCGGAGTCTGTTTAGCAAAAATAACTGTCTTTTGCCCTTAAATACTTTGTGAAGATGGACTCTGAAAACCACACCCAGGACTTGATTTCTTCAGGGAAAAAGAAAACTGAAATGGTCAAGACCATTATGTATGTTCCAGGAAACAAATTTAAAATAAGCTTCTTCAATAATCAGAGGAAGATTTTTAAAAAGCAGAAGCTTTGATTAAGTTTGCTGTTTATACCTGTAAGACTGGCAACTTCTGCAATTCATTTGTGCATACATTAACATATCATGTGCCAGGCATTATGTGGCAAGAGATGCAAGACTGCCCTCAAGGTTTTCCCATTTGTCCTTATCATACACCACACACAGTGGGGAGAGGGGCCATCTGTGTAGAGAATCTGTTTTTGAACTCATGCCTTCTTCCTTCCTTTTTTACTTTATTTTCTGCATTCCTCCACCAGGCAAAAAAGTAAAATATTTTTGAGGTTTTGTTATGAAAGGAAGAAGTAGAGACAATACCTTTTTCAGACTACATCCCCAATCCCATAATTTTCCTCACTGCAGATCTTACTGTGTTTAAAGAGGTTTGTCTTCTTACATCTTCCCACTCTCCATTGAACATCACAGCTCAATGGAGTGTCACTGAAGTGTCACTGAAGTGGAGATTTGAATTGTAAGGTACGGGCCTGATGCTAAACACCAGAGAGCTGTTTTGATTTTTACTATTAATTTACTTCTTTTCTGTGTGTACAAAGGCCCCAGTGATCACCTGCAGCAAATATGTTAAATTCAATTTGACACAGAATACACAATTATTGAAATCATTAATTACCATATGTCTGGACCCAGTCAAAACAAAAGCAACTAAAATACAGTACTGATTTTTTGGTAATGTAAGAGGAGGCTTCTTAATATAGGAGGGAGAAGAATGCAACCACTCCAAATATGATTGTTTGGATTTAAGTTGATTTTTGTTGTTGTGAGCTCCGGTCTCTGTGGAAAGGTGGCTAAAGCTATGGAAATGATGCCGTTTTAATGAGCACACTTACAACCCATCAGAGCTCCCAAGTCAATTGGCCGGAGAACGTGGGCTTCTTAGGAACCCAATACCAACTCAGTGAACTATATTAAAGAGAATATAACCAATAAAACATTTTCTATTTAGGTTTTACTCTTCACACTTTAAAATTAAGGAGTAAACAACAAAAATTATCTAATAATGTATCTTAAGAACTACATGAAACTTATGTGACCATTCAACCCTGTTTCTTCATTTTATCAACTGAAGAAAGAGGTGAATTAATGTCAAAATTTGTGTAGAATTCTTATTTGCTGACTACATGACCAGCATTCCATCCAAAATTATTTGAAGTTTATTTATTTATTTATTTACTTACCTACTTACTTATTTATTTTTGGTCACCTAGGAGAATTCAATATAATTTTTGTTTCCATACCTTCTATATTTACACTGTTTTATGATGACTCTTTATATTTAGAAGAAAAATTAAAATGGTAGAATTCAGAATAATCAAGACACAGAATTTGATTTATGTTTTCTACTGAACTTACTAGTTAAGAAAAAAAATGCCTCGAGCAATGAACATGACTCAAGATGTTCTCTGAAAAACTATAAAAGCAACTTTCTCTGTTTAATCACTATTTTACAGAAGATACCCCCATCTATTGATTTTCTAATTTAATTTTTTCCCTGAAATGTATTTTTTTTCTATGTCAATGAGTAGTTGGAATCGGGTGAGCTTGACTTTTCCATGCAATTGTTGAGAATTTGTTTTGTTAAGAATAACTTCTTTATTTGATTACTTTTTAATAGGACCATTGAACAAGAAGATTTCCTATTCTTAATGACTCTTCAGTATGATCACAGGGTAGAAAAGGTTATTTTGGCCAACTTTAATAATTGGTCATTTATATTTTTCCTATGCATGGGAATCCAAAGAATGAGGAAAGGGAATGTTCAACATAATAATAAGTATATTTCTCACTCTAGGAAAGCTATTATTGCCTCATTTTTAGTTTTTTTATTAGTTTCAGGTGTATAGAACAACACAGTGACCAGACATTTATATAACTCACAAAGTGATAACCCCAACAAGCCTACTATCTACCCAACGTTGTGAATAGTTAGTTGAACGTTATTGACTATATTCCCCATGCTGTACTACACATCCTTGTGACTATTTTTTAATTTTAGTTAACATTCAATATCATTTTATATATATATATATTATAATATATATTATATATATAATATATCATTTATATATATATTAGTTTCAGATGTACAACATAGTTGTTAGACATATAATTTATAAAGTGATATTCCCGATAAGTTTACTACCCATCTGACACGATACGTAATTTTTACAATATTATTGACTATATTCCCCATACTGTACTTTACATCTCTGTGACTCTCCTATAACTATCAATTTGTACTTCTTAATCCCTTCACCTTTCTCACCCAGTGCCCCAACTCTCCTCATATATATGTATGATTGGTGGGTATTTTAGTTGTTTCAATATATTGGTTATTGTAAATAGTGATGCAGTGAACATAGGGTGCATATATCTTTTTGAATTAGTGTTTTAAATGTCTTTGGTTGTTTGTTTGTTAATGTTTATTTGCGGATGAGTGGGTTAGGGAGGGGAGAAAGGGGAGGGGGTGGGAGAGGAGTGGGGGAAACTTAATATATGCTGATGGAAAGAGAACTCACATTAGGTGGTGAACTTATTATACAACAAGCTGACAATGCACTGTAGAGTTGTATGCCTGAAACCTATGTAATCCTTGCTAACAGATGTCACCCCAATAAGTCTAACAATAAAAATGAATTTAAAAAAATGTCTTTGGTTAAATACCCTGGAGTGGAATTGCTGGGTCATAGGTAGTTCTATTTTTAATTTTTTGAGGAAACTTCAAAAAATTTTTCATACTGGCTACACCAACTTGCAATCCACAAGGGTTCCCTTTTTTCCACAGCCTTGCCAACACTTGTTATTTCTTGATTTATTGATGATAGCCATTCTGACAGGTGTAAAGTAATATGTAATTGTGGTTTAAATTTGCACGTCTCTGATGATTAGTGACATTGGGTATCTTTTCATACGTCTGTTGGCCATCTATATGTCTTCTTAGGAGAAAAGTCTACTGAAGTCCCTTGTCCATTTTTTAAACTGTTAAATATATTGGGGAGACATTGATTAGTAAAAATTACATAGGTTCCAGGTGTACAATTCTACATTACATCGCGTATGTGTTGTATTATATGTTCATCACCCAGAGAGTCAGTTCTCTTTCCATCACCATGAATTTGTGCCCCTATCCCTTTTCTCCCATGCTCCTCCCCTATTCCCTCAGGCAACTATGTAATTATTGACTGTGTCCACGAGATTTGCTTCTTTGTTGCTTTCAATTTTATGTTCCACATATGAGTGAAATCAAGAAATTGTGGTACATTTACATAATTAACTATTACTCAGCTATAAGAAAGGATGAACTAGGGCCATGACAACATGGATGGATCTTGAGGTCGCCATGCTAAGTGAAATAAGCCAAACAGAAAAATTCAAGAACTACAAGATTCCTTTGTTCATTTTTTAATTCAGTTTTTTGCTTATTTGGTGTTAAGTTGTATGAATTCTTTAGATGTGTTGGATATTAACCCCTTAATGGATGTATCTTACATTTAAGTCTGTAATCCATTTTTATTTTATTCTTATAAGAAGGTGGTATATTTTCATTTTTTGATATATCTGTCCAGTTTGCCCTACATCAACATGTAATCCATTTGTTAAAAATATAATTACAGTATTAAGATGATCAGAGATTGGTAACCATTCTCTATACCTATTAAAACCATCAGTTAAATGTTATATCTTTTAGAAGACAAGATGTCTCAACATCATAAGAACTATTGAAACCAATTTCCAAGGCATAAAATAAATATGACTTTGAAGATGAAAAGTTACAAAGTATATGTTGGTGATACATAAATATATAGTCATTTTTAATTATCATAGAGGGTAAGTTTGTCTTTTTAAAAAAATATTATCTTTTCAGATACTTAGTGTATGGAAGCATTTAACTGGAATATTATTTTTTGTTCTCTTTGTATTTTAGAAATGAGAAACTTTTAGAAAAACAGTATAAAACAATTCAGCAGTTACCAAAACAAGTTACTACAACACATTTTGATTTAAAGTAGATTTTAAGAAAAAGTAGATTTAAGTGACTCATCTTAAATTTTATAAAATAATATATTAAAATATTTTAAGATATAAGAGGGCTGTCTGGAAAAAAATCCAGCTATAAATGCCTCTGTTTTTTGTTACATGGCTGAATATTTTCCAGACAGCCCTTGTATACGTTGATATGAATAGACATATATGCATAAACACACGTTTTATCCCCTGCCTGCACACAGAAACATACACATAAAACACTGGGGTAAGAATCAAGGTAAATGGTACCAAATCTCTGGTATCACAATGCTAGTATCTGAACCCTGCTCTGTGTCTCCAGGGGTGGCTTGGGAATTGTGCTGCCTTCACCCCAGTTTCTCCATCTTTGAAATGTGAAAGGTAATACTTATAGAAATAAAAGCCAGGAAGAGCAACAAAATGGTGGCATGAGAGGGACCTCTGAAAAATTCTCCTGGAGATGACACTGAATAAAACATTTATAACCCAACTAAGGACTCCTTACCCAATGCACAAACACAGCTCAGAAACCCTCTCAGTACATTGAAGTACCTGCAGGTGGGCAGAGTGGCAAACAAGGGAGAAATAAAAGGGGGAAGTGCAGAGATGCAGGCTACACACAGGTCCCAGCCTGGAACTCTACAGCTGGGGGAGGGAGGAGGAGGAAGGTGACCAGTGAGCATTTTGGACCTCACTTGGTTGGTCTGTGGGACAGAAAAAAGGAGGCCCAGAGGCAGGGGCGTAAGGCACCACAACCCTACCTCACCTTGGCCCCCAAGAGGTGCAGATTGGATTGGCATGACACAGTGGACCAACTTCACTCGGGGTCCAAGAGGAGGTGGAATAGGGGGACAGTGAGGAGCCACAGTACAACCTCCCTCTGGATGGGAAGGAGAAAGAGGGGGCTGCACATGCATTTCTTGGCCCACAACCAGCATGGTCTGAGGGGCTAGCATACAGGACTGACCCCAAGGTTCAGGGCAGAGTTATCAAGGCAAACTGAGAACACAAACATGTAATTATGCCCATACAACATGTGCAGCTTGCAGCCCTAGGATGAAAACAAAGGCCCTAACACCCCTCCCCTCCAGACCTCTGCCCACCTAGTATCAGCATTGAACACCAAAGAAACTGAAGCAGCCAGTGTCAGGTTAAGGAGCGAATATCTACAGAGACACTGTCAGAAAGAGAAACCAGAGAAAGGGAGATCAAAATAAATACAAACAACAATCAAAGTAAAAGAGATGGGGATACATAACACATCAGAAATGGAGCTCAAAGCAACAATTTTAAAAATGCTTAGGGAGCTTAATGATGTCTTCAACAGAGAGATAACAAAAGGAAGCATAACAAAAGACATAGAAGCCATTAGAAACGACCAGGTAGAGATAAAGATTACAATAACTCAAATGAAGAATGAAATAAAATGAGTCACCAAACTAGATGAAGTAGAAGTGCAAAGCAGTGATTTGCAAGAAAAGTCAGCAGAAAACACCCAATCAGAACAACAAATAGAAAAAAAAATCCAAAATAATGAGAATGATTTGAGATTCCTCTGGGATAACATTAAGCATAAAAACATTTGCATCACAGGATTACCAGAATCTGAAGAGGGAAAGCAAGGGATTGAGAACTTATTTGAAGAAATAATGACTGAAATTTTTTTTAACCTGGCAAAGCAAATACACATACAAGCCCAGGATGCACAGAGAGTCCCAAACAAGATGATTCCAAATAGGAACACATCCAGCCACATTGCAACTAAATTGGCAAACGTTAAAGAATAAGAGAAAATTCTAAAAGCAGCAAAAGAAATGCAAGTAGTAAATTATAAGGGCACATTCATTTTACTCTCAGCTTATTTCTCATCAGAAACTTCACAGGCCAGAAGGGAATGGCAGCAAATGTTCAACATGATGAGAACCAAGGATCTACAACCAAGAATAACGTATCCAGCGAAGCTAACATTCAAAATTGAAGGACAGATAAAGAGCTTCTCAGATAAGAAAAAGCCAAAGAAATTCATCACCACCAAACCAGTACTACAAAGAATGTTAAAGAAACTTCTTTATAATGAGAGGAGGGATGGGAGAGTGGGTAAAATAAGGGGAAGGGATGGAGAAGTTTACTTTGGTTTTTACAAGGCAGTAATCAAGGAGATAGAGTGTATAACATGGGAATAGAGTCAATAAGGTTGCAGTAACTTTGTGTGGTGTCAGATGGGGCCTAGATTTGCTTCAGTGATGGGAGGAAGGCTGGAGGGCGGGGGTAAAAAAAGGGGAAGAAATCAAGAAGTACAAATTTATAGTCACAGCATAGTCACAGGGATATAAAATACAGCATAGAGCATATAGTCAACAACATTGTAATAACTATGTATGGTGTCAGAGGGGAACCAGATGTATTGGAATGAGGATTATGCACATTATATAGATGACTCATCACTGTGCTGTACACCTGAAACCATTATAATATTGAATGTCAAAGGTAATTGAAAATTTTTAAAAAATCTCAAAACAATGAAAGCCTACCTCATATTGTTAATTCAGAGAATTAAATGAGGTACATATGTAAAGCACTTAGAGCAGAGAGTGGCACATATAGCTCTAAACAGTGTTAGTCAACAATTATTCTTGTGGTTAGTGCTGCTGTTGCATTTTCTTTTCCCCATCATTCAGAAGATATATGAAAACATCTTCAGGAATATATCATCTTTCTTGTCAGCCTAGGGAAAAAAGGCACCCATTAACCTGAATACCTCAAGCTATAAAAATAATCATTACTGTCATAAAAGGTATGGATGGGGTGGAAGGGACCACAGCTGCAAAGGTGTTTTTTCTTTCTATCATCTTCAGCAGTGCTGATTGCACTCAAGATGCCTGCTAGATAATTATTTGTCTTTATTGGTAGGGAGCTTTTGTAAGAAGGCAGGAGAGAAGAACTTTGGGCATTTTCCACTTCCCTTTAGGGATTATGGCAGTAGGTTAGAAAGGCTTATCTTAAAGCAAGGTTTCTTTTATCATATATGAAAACACAAATACCATAGCAGTAGATATCTAAAAATAGTATCAGGAAAAGTTTAGGAAAGTATGAGAACATTCTAATAACCAAATCCCAAGTGAATACAAAAGTAACTTGACAAGGTATACAAGTTATAAATTTTTCTCTGAAAATTTAAGGAATTGGAAAAAAAAACATTTGGGAAGATACATTTTTTTGTTTCATTTGTTTTGTTTAATCTTTTATCTAGTCCTTTTGTTTATGAGTGTACTGTGAATTGACCACATTTCCTCTGCTTGATTAGATATTTTTGGCCAAAGATGAATAATAATATGCAAGTAGTCAATGTATTAGACTGTGGTGCACACTGATAATATAAAGCTTGATTTGTAAAACTTTCCTTCAACTATGTGCCTGAAATGTTCGCAGCATTGTTTATACACAATATTGTAATCACTGTTGTTGGAAAAGGTCATCAAGAAGACATGACTGCCAGTTTGTCCCACAAGCTAGGCCCTGGCAGTTGGAGGTTTCCTGCTCCCTCCCGTGTGCTTGGAATGTGTACTGCACTTGGCTATTCTGAGCTAGAATACGCCCAAGGACACAGGCTGGAGATCACGATGTGGTGATGAGACCAACAGGACTGGGTATGTGACAGAACCCTGTTAAGTCCTTAATAAAAACTTCTGATATTTGGTGGGTAGGTGGAGAAATCTACTCATCTTGTGGCTGCCCAAGAAAACCCCTGTAAGTTCCCTTGCTTATTAAACCTGCCACCTACCAATCTGAAATAGCCTGCCTTTGTCGTCAGTCTCTCTCTGCCCTGCACATATGGGGGTTGGTTTCAGATTACATCTGGAAAGCTCTCTAGGAGGTTGTGACCCATCAACTGGGTAAGGTAGTGCCAGTGTTGGAATGGTGGATTTATTATCCATTCATGTTGGTTTACACGACTTGTATCTTTCCCCCAAATGCCTTGCTGCCAGTGCTATGTAGGTACAAGCTGTGCAGAAACAAGACAGCATAGTGGGCCTGAGACTGCTACCCTTGGGAAGGGCTGCTTGTAAGCTTAGCTCTTGGCAGGTGTCCAGAAATTTGAATTGCAAACAGTTCCACGCACTAATGTAAAACTTACCCTAAATAATAAAACTAATCCACTGTGCCTGAACTGCCTGTGCGATTGATTGCTATGGTTTGTAATGAATACCGGTTTTCCTTCTGGGAGACTAAAGTTGGGCATGTGCTAGGTAGAAGGTGCCTACTGACACCATAGAAACCACCAGACTTCTAGTCTCTGGTGAGCTTCCCCAGCAGACACGTCTTATGCGTTGTCACAACTCGCTGATGGAAGAACTAAGAGCCTTTTGTGTGACTCCAGTACAAGATTCTCGGAAGCTTACCTCTAGTTTTCTCCAGCTTTCACCCCATCTGTCTTTTCTGGCTGCTGGTTTTGCTTTGTACCCTTTGGCTCAAATAAATCACAGTCATGAGTATGACAACACGCTGAGTCCTATGAGTCCTAGTGAATCATGGGACCTGGGGAAGAGGGGGATGGAGGCTGAAGGAGTCTGAGAGATCCTGAACATACTACCCAACTCAACGTTGTTGAAAAGTGGATGCAGAGGGATTCCATGGAGTGCAGTTATTCTACCATTTTAGATTAACATTGACATTGGGCTTCTTAAATCTATTACCATAGATTGAAAGCACTTCATAAAATTTCCCCCAAGTTCTCCTGGAGGGAAGTATGAAAAGTACTGACATTCACTGAATATTCTGAGTGTTTCAGACATATGATGGTGATGAATTTAATAGCTGTATTATCTAAGTTTAATCTAAGGTTCGTCTGACTTTAAAGCCTGTGCTCTTACCATTGCACTGTACAAATTCTCCTGAAAACACAGAAGAGCAGCTTTTCTGCTTTATCTAAAAATATTTGTTACAACAGTTTTTGGATTTAAGTGCCACTGAAACAGTGGACATTCGATGTGCAAAAATGTTATGCCCAGAAGAATTATGCAGATATATAAGAAGGCCAGTCAGTGTGCCCTAGAGCATCTAGATAACAGTTTTGGTCATTCCTGATATGTGTCACTGTCACTTATTTTCCCCTTTGATGGGTTGCAAATTGGGTGGTTGCTAAAATACTAGAAGACAAATGTCCTGGATTTGTGAATAACATGCTCAAAAATGGAAGGCTGGCACTCACTCACTCATCTCTTCAGCCTTCCTTCCTTTACACGCTCACTTCTAAAACTTCTAGCATTTTCCTCCACTGACTTTTAACACCACTACTTTTCCTCCTAGACATAACTAATGATAATGATATAGCCATTCATCATAGAATACTTCTTGGCATGGACTGTACTATTCATTTTTCAGAAAAAGAATCCACATGCAAAGTTTCATGTCAACTGTAATTATAATATGCACTAAATACTTTAAAAATGCAGGACTCAAAAATATTATTTCCTATATGGCCATTCTTCCTTTCCAAGAGAATATGAAGAAATAAATGAAAATGTGAATTGTAATAAGAAAAGTTACTCTAGAGATGAGAGACTTGAAAGGATATGAAATAATATGAGAAAAGAAAGTACATATTAAAAGATTTTAACTGCAAGCATTAAATAACAAATGTTTGATTTATTTTGAAGAAAGCTAAAAATAAGTCAGAAGTGCTATAATAGTATTTTCTTCACGACAGAACACTAGTTTTTAAGT
The DNA here is from genome assembly GCA_004026885.1 of Lyroderma lyra. Classification (NCBI taxonomy): domain Eukaryota; kingdom Metazoa; phylum Chordata; class Mammalia; order Chiroptera; family Megadermatidae; genus Lyroderma; species Lyroderma lyra. The sequence continues at coordinate 109,288 of PVJL010004792.1, forward strand.
ATAAGTAGCGCTAGTAGGCACTCTAAAGCTTAGAAATCTGCAAGCGGGAAAATCACAAAGGATATGATGAAACTTATTGTAATAGAATTTCTAAGTGTTTTCTTACACTGTCACATCAATGCCATCCAGAGTTCATTAACACCAATGTAATATATAATGGTATGAAATATTTACAATTTATTTAAAGTTCTATTACACTGAACATCATCTACTCAGTTTGGCACTGGTTTAAGTGACTTTGATTTATATTTCATCCCTTTTATCCTAAGATAAACTACATATAATTCAGAAAAGGTATACTTTAAGTAATTGTTAAGATATGAATGAACCAACTTCTTTTATGAATGGGCATATTATGGCAGCTTGGAAAAAAAACCAGTCATACTAATAGGTATTTTGCTACAAGGCATTTTACTCTTACAAATTATCTTGCCAAAAGTATTTGATAGAGAGCTTCTCAAAGGGAGATAAGTGTCAAATAAAAACAATAAAGCATGGTCTTTCAGGTAATATAGAAAAGAATTTTGGGGGTAGAGAAAGGCCAAAATACATTAACAAACTCCTCTATGAGCATAGAGAATAAAGCCATACACAAAGTTATAACTTCAGTGTCTCACTGTTTTACATGTTTTTACAAAGGAAAAGATACATGTATAAGAATGTTCATTGCAATATTGTTTGTAACAATAAGCATTATATACAAGTTTCTTCATAAGGAAATGATACCTTAAAATCCCTTAGTTAAAAAAAATTAAGTAGACTTCTGTGTGCTAATATGAAAAGGTCTTAAAAGTTACACTCCTCAGTGAAAAAAGCAACTATGTGGAAAGGCCCATTTATGTAAAAAAAAAAAGAAAAATTATGTATCTATCTATCTTCATCTATCTACATACATATATATTCATGTATGTGAGTATATAATCAGAAAATTTCAAAAGAGATACAAATACAGAATCTGGGTGTTGAGTGGAAAGACTCACTATAGTTTGTCTTTTATACATGTTTAAAGTCTATGGTTCTAGATATATTTTATCTACATTTTAATAAATGGTAGTTTGACTTTTAACACATTTAGGTGATTTTTTACAATATTTTGAAAAATTCTGATGATTGTTCATTATTTAAAAATCAAATCTAGATCATTTTAACTGTTAACTATTTAAATGACTATTTAAAATAATTATTTTCTGAATAATTACTTACATTTTTTTACCTCTTGTAAAATTCAACTTTATTTTGAAATTGTTTGTCCTGAAACCTTTTATATCTATATATATACACACATTTTAACTGACCATTGTTGCAGATCAATGGATTAGAAGCTAGTTAAACAAGAGGCATGGGACTTTTGTTTAAATTTTTAATATCTAGTAGTATGGTTCATCATTTTTCTATACCTATTTAATAATATAATTGATAGCCCACTTTGGCTATTAGGATAGCCCATTCTAATTCTGTGTCAATAACACCCTGTACATACGTGGGAAAAGAGAAATGTAGTCAATATCAAGATAGATTCCATTACAAAGTTTAATCATCTTAGGAGCAGACATAACAAATGGCCAATTTTGTAGTATTTCTATAAACTCAGATTTCTTTTTCTAATTTTTACTCCTCCTGACATGATAGCTTTTTCTAGTCTATCCCCACAAATGCCCTTTCATTCTTTTTTTTTTTTTTTTTTTTTTTTTTGCTTTTTGGTATGTGGATGGCTCCCTGGCTGGGAATCGAACCCAGGCCGCAGCGCTGACAGCGCCAGCGCCGAAGCCTTAAGCCACTACACCATCAGGGAACTCCCCGCCCTTTCATTCTTGAAGTCATGTTTCCCCCAATAAATCCTTCACATAAATGCAGAAAATCTTTGTATGATGCAAGTTGATCTGCATGTCATCATAAATAGTCAGAAAATGACTATCAGAGCATTCTGAACATATCAATGTACAAATTTGCATAACTTTTCTTTTCTTCTTTCATTAATTCAAAAAGATATCAGAGAGCCTATAAAGTTCTATTAATGTCATTTGACCAACAATAAAACAACAAAAACCAGCAACTGTTGTTGCATTCATGTTGCATCTTATGTAAATCAATTCAATTATTCTGATATTATGAATAAATTTTGTAGTGATTGAGCTATGGACCATGCAGTTATATGAGCTCTTTATCAATAAGAATATTGAGTGGGAAAATGAAAAAGCAGCATAGGACAGTTTTAGAAGAGATTTTTGCTTGTGTTGGGAAAATGGACAATGAAGGTCATGTCCAACTGGGATAAATTTCTGTTTGCAGATATACTGCCATTTTTAGATTTCTGCCTAAAAGTTAATATTGCTATTAATAGAAAGCTCTTATTCAAAACATCCTTCACCTCAATAATGGAATATTTAAAGTGAGAATAATTATCTCATTTTTTAAAAATACAAATTCATTATTTTATCTTTATCAAGTGATCTAGTGAAGACAAATAAGACAGCAAGGACAAAAATATTTTAGAGTAAAAAGTGAGAGGGTGAGACATGGACATTTTCCATTAAAACAGACATTTGCAAAAGCAAGTTAAGTTTTTGACATTAATTCCTTCTGAAGTTAAAGTAAAAAGTTCGTTCAGGACCCTCAAGCTTGAAGGTAAGGTTCATGCATCTGGGCTCTAGACAAGTTGCTTGGAATTTTTCACCAACTTAAAGTTACTTGTGATATTGAAAAGCAGAAATATTTTAGGTTTCTGCAGGCCTTGAAAATCACAAAAATCATAAAACAGCAGCAGAACCTTAGAGTTCATGTAATCAATATTCTCACAGGGAAGTTCAGTGCCCAGTTTGATAACCTTTTCACTATATCATGTTTCTTTGTTTATTTATTGACTTCTCACCTTAAAACTTTTCCATTGGTGCTGTTTATCTCCAAATAATCATATTATCTAACTGTACATTTAAAACATTGACCTTGTCTAAAGAGAGGTTTGGGCTTTGGGAGGTAATCTATGCCATTTACGATATGATTATCTTTGTTTGGATCATACCCAACAGTTTTAGGCAAGTGGCTGCCCCGGTCAGAAAGACTAATGACGTGATTTAAGTTGGGGACTTTGGGTCATGAGGTAACAGCTGACTTGAAAGCTAAATTCAACCATGTGGGCAATCACTCACTCACACTTGCCTCAGTAATGAAGCCCGAGTAAACACTTGGAACACCAAGCTCAGATATGCACCCATGGCTGGCAATACTCTATGCATATTATCACATAGCATAGTCAGGAGAAGGTGTGACTCAATGGGGAGAAGGTGACCAGAGCTCTGTGTAGGAACCCTCTAGATTCTGCCTTATTTATCTGTTATCTTGGCTGATTTTAGTTTACATTGCTTTGCCTGCAATACACCATACTCATGTGTATAATAAACTTTTTGTTAGTTCCTTGAGATATTCTAGTGAATTATCAAAATTGATGGTGATTTTGGGACACTCCTCTCACTCAATACTTGCAGTTGATGTCAGAAGGGCAATTTAACAAAAAATATTTCCTCAAATTTTTCAGTTTGGCTAATTCATATATTAACTTGAATTAACTTGAATACATAATTTTTGTTTAAAGTTATATTGCCTCATTTTTGGAATTGATAAAATGAAGTTATTAGAACAAACATTTCCTAGCAAAAGGGGCTGTAATGGTTAATTTTCTGTCAACTTGGGTAGATCACAGTACCAAAACATTTGGCCAAATATTATTCTAGATATTTATGTGAAGATATTTTCCAGATGATACTAACTAACATTTAAATCAACAGACTTTGAGTGAAGCTCATTACCCTCTATAATGTGGGTGGGTTCTATTCAATCGGTGGAGTTAAAGGCTTATTAAAACGAAGATGGATGTCTCTCAAAGAAGAGAGAATTCTTCCAGCAGACTACCTTGAACTGGAACTACAGCATCTATTGTCCCACAAGTCTCCAGCCTTGTAGCCTGTCCTGCAGATTTTGGACTCATCCACGTCAATGATCACATAAGTCAATTACTTAAAATCAATCAGTCTCAGCCTCTCTCTCTCTCTCTCTCTCTCTCTCTCTCTTCCCCTCTCTTTCTCCCTCTCCCCCTTACTCACGCATCCCTCTCCCTCCCTTCTTCCCTCCTTCCCTCTCTCTATATACATTTTCTATAGCTTTTGTTTCTCTGAAGAACCCTGACTTCCAAGTAAATCATGTTTATTATTATAAAAACAGAACACTAGTTTCTATGTATAGGTAGCACTAATAGGCACTCTAAAGCTTAGAAATCTGCAAACTGGGAAATCACAAAGAATATGATGAAATTTATTGTTAATAGAATTTTTAAGTGTTTTCTTATGCTGTCACATTAATGCCATCCAGAGTTCATTAACACAACGTAATATATAGTAGTGTGAAAAGTTGACAATTTATTTGAAGTTCTCTTATGTGAACATCATTTATTCAGTTTGGCACTGGTTTACACGAAGATGAATACAATCAACAAGAAATATTAAGTTAAAATGAGCTCAAGGGGAATGTGCTGAAAACTGCCTCATTTTCCTTTTCCTTGTTTTTATAAATATTTCTCAAAATGCTCTGTGTTACAGGAAGCTCTGTAAAAACTTCTGACAGAGCTACTCTTCCTCTTTTCCCACCACCACTCCTGGAGTATGGCTCTGAGGAATACAGTTCTGTCAGTAAATACCTCTTTTTTATGAAGAAACTTATATGGACCTTATTTTTCTGTATATAGTGGTATGTAAGAGGTTCTTACACATTGACTTCATTCATCAACATTTTGAGGAATACAATTCAACCTACAATGATATTTTAACAATCCAACAAGTATATCTTGTAGAAGATAGTACATTATATTATTTCATATAACATCGGTTTTCTGGGAGTTGAAGGTGAAGGGAAGAAAGGTATTAAAGGAGAATTTTTATCTATATATTTCAGAGTATTTGTGTACTTCATAATGAATATATTAATAATGTATATATTATATATTAAATAATAAATGTATGAAATTTTTACCTATTTAAGAAAAACCAATAAACAAAAAGAAAAAGTTGCAGATTAATGTATTTTCTGACCCAATTTTTATTTCTGAAAATAAAAAAGTTATTTATACACATATCTAGATTATGTGTACTAAAGAAATGCAAAACCAATACTAGTAGTAATTACACCTGGGGAGGGAAACTTAAGTTTTAAAGAAAGTACATAGAGATTTCATATTTTTATTTGTTTTTCTTCCTTTTCTATTTAAAAAGTTTAATGATTTAATTTTACAATTTAAAAGTTATTTTAAAGATCTCCCATTGGTATTCTTTAAAGGAGTTTAAATGAATGCTGAAATGTGACCTGCAACTTCATAGTCTCCTGCGGAGTGAAACAGAGTTATTAAGTTGGGGCCACTGAGAAGTCTTGAGATCGCCCACCCATGCACACAGAGCTCAGGGCATATTGGGGCCCTAGTTGAAAGTCTATTAAAAGAGGCAACTCTCATGTTCTAATTCCCTTTCACAGATGCACAAGACTGTCTGAGCAGTTAAATAACCATGAAAACTGTGACTACAACCTACTTGGCCATGTGCTCCTATGACTTTGCACTGTCTGGCCTCTAGCTCATTTCTTTGTTTGTGTCTTTTCTCTGTCCCCCCACTAGAAGGTAAGCACTTCAAGAACAGTGCTCAGGGCCTCCTCTGTACCAATGCACGTGACAGTCTAGAGCAATTCCTGCTGCCCGCACTCACACAGCATATCTGTATCAAATAAATGAATGATGAGAACTTCTAGCAAAGATGCTTAGGACTTATCTGACCAGAACGGCCTTGCATCTAATAAATAACTGCATGACATATTTAAGTATGCATAACTTGATACAGTAAATTGCCTCTTGAGGCTCCTTTTAAACCCCTGATTTTTTTTTAACTAATCATGAATTTTAAATGAGTACTTTTCATAACAATGCCGAAACACACCAAAATGTGTAACTATGGAGTTAGGAAAGGAGAGATGATTAAAATAATCACAGATTGTATTGTTAATGGTTGCCAAAAACAACAAAAACAATAGAAAAGACAACCTTGATGGTAAGTAAACTGTCTATATTTGACTTCAGACAAGATCTAAAGTTGTCTTCATGCTTAACTTGGGTCTGCTTTAGAATTCCAATTTAAACACAAACAGTGCATAAACATGCTGTCTTTGAGAGCTCCTCATACCAGAGAGGCACTTAGCATGCAAATCTATAACATAAATTTGGTTTACAAATGGCAGTGCAGAAAGATTCTTGCTACATCTCATTCTCTAGTCCCAGTAAATGTGAAAAAGATAACTAGTTAGTGAAATAACTATAATTCAAGTAGAAAACTGACGTAAAGTCTCATAAGCTTCTCCAAGTAGCTTTACTTTTTGACAATACAGAGTTCCTTAACCAGATTTGGTTCAGAGGTAGTTTTACTAGAGTAAAGGATGGACAAGAATTAGAGTGCCTTAGGGTAGTTAAATACGAATATAAGCAAATATAATTAAGAATTCTTTCTCTTCTGCTGTCCCCTAATTCTCATCAAATGTCAAACCTATTGTATACATGCAAAGGAGTCCATTGCATAATATTTTATAATAGAATTCAAATTATCATCATTTAGCTTTTTCTAAAATCATAATTTAGAATAGCACATAATATTTAATAAATAATCAATTTTCTCATTGGGGGAATTCTGCGAGTTGTATATCATCTATCATATTTTAGTACATAGATGCTATCTCTGCATTTTAATGAGATGAAAACATTGAGCAATTGAATTATCCTTGCCTTCATATCAAAAGTGTAAGTGGTGAACCTAATGTGATAAGAACTTAACATAGTTGGTATTTGAATTATAGTAGAAAGTTAATAATTTCTAAATATTAAGAACTCTGATAAGCAAGATACACAATTAAACACAAGAGGATAAACTCAAAGTAAACCCAAGCTCCAAAATGTCTTATTACTTTATAAAATGTTATGGTTATAAGTTGAATGCCTACAAAGATATTTTGTTGGTTTTATTTTTAAATAAACTCTATAGAACCCCCTACAATTATATTAGAAATAATATATATAATCTTCCATATAGTTTAATGTTCAAAATACAGTATTCTAGAATTTTGAACTTGGACAATACTGTGAGATCAAACTATTGAAATTCTCATTTCACATATGAGGTCTGTCTGGGAAACATCCAGCCATCATCAATTTAAGAAGAATGGTTTGCATGACATCGATGTAACCTGGAAACCAAGGAGAGGGGACTGGAATGCGTATGCATGAACAATGGCAACTTCACTGTCTAGTCAGCGGGGGTGGAGACGCTGTTGAGTGAAAATGTGTACTGGGTAGCTGTCGCATTTAAAAATGGCTGAGCGAATAGAGCAATGAATTTGCATCAAATTTGCATTAAGCTTGAACGTTCCTCGACAAACTATTCGGATGATCCACAGGCTTTCAGGGATGACACAATGAGTGCTGCACAAATAAAAGTGTGGCCCAAATGCTTCAAAGATGGTCGAGAATCTATTGAAAGTGGTCTGCATTCTGAAGACCTGCAGCAAGGAGAACACCTGAGAATGTGGAATGTGTACGGGCTGCAATCAACAAAGATCGGTGATTGACACTGTGAGAACTAGAAGCTGATCTGGGGATTCCAACACTATTGTGTTGGAGATTTTGGCACGGGATCTTGGCTTAAAATGTGTTTGGGCAAAATTTGTTCCATGGCTCCTGCTGCCGGAGTATAAGGAACATCGTGCTGCCATTGTTAATAACTTGTTTCACTGCCACCAATGAACCAGATTTGCTCAAGAAGATCATAACTGGAGATGAATCATGGGTCTACAGCTACGATTCGGAAACAAAAGCCCAGTCATCCCAACAGAAGTCACCTGGTTCTCCATGCCCAAAGAAGGTGGGGCAAAGTCTTAGTAAGAGCAAGACCATGTTATCTGTCTTTTGATTGGGAAGGTGTTGTTCATCATGAATACGCTCCTTCACATCAAACAATTAATAAGGAGTATGAGTACTAATTCAATGTTCTTTATTGGTTAAGAGATGCAACATGATGAAAATGGCTGCAGCTATGGGCAACTGGTGGTGGCAGCTTCATCATAACAATGCACCTGCCCTGCCGCACTTCTCATGCAGTGTTTTTTGGGGGTCAAACATCAAATCGCCCAAGTGATTCAGCCTGGCTACAGCCTAGGTTTGGCATCCTGTGACTTCTGGCTTTTCCCAAAACTAAAATCACCTTTGAAAGGGAAGAGATTTCAGACCATCGATGAGATTCAGGAAAATACAACGAGGCAGCTGATGGTGATTCCAACAAAAGATTTTGCAGAGTGTTCTGAACAGTGGAAGAGACACTGGGAGAACTGTGTGAGGTCTCAGGTGTTTAGTTTGAAGGAAACTGAGGTTTCATTGTCCTACGTATAATACTTCTCATATCTTCTCTAATAAATGCCTCTATTTTTCTTGTTATATGGCTAGATACTTCCCAGACAGAACTTGTATAATGAAACAAATGCCAGTTGAAATTTTGCATATGAAAAGATAGGAAATTATTAATTTTTCAAATAGTAATAATTATAAATATAAATATAAATATAAATAATACAATGGATATCTTTCAGAGTTACTTTGTAACTTATTTATGTGTTTTTATTTTATGTGATTTTTAAATAGAAGTCTTTCAATTTTATAAATGATCACAAAATGTCTCTCTAAACTAAAATTTGATTTAAAAAGCCTTGAAAATAAAAAATTATTTGAGATAAATAGATAGGCATTATTGTCAACTAAAAGACAGTTTATATTGACTTCTTAACAAACAAGAACAATTTAATTTTATAATTTTAGACAATTTTTCACATTCTAAATATGTGAATATAATTTGCAAGGATGTTTTTTTGAAAATATGAAAAAGGAAGAGCAGTAAATTAAGAACTAACACAAGTCTTTGGTGGCAAAAATATTTGAACACGGTTTTCTAAACTTATAAGGGAAGTAAGATGGAGAGGTTTCCCTTGATTGTAAAGGAGAAAGTCTAAATTACAGGGAAGTTAAACTATGTACATCAAACACAGCAGGTACATTTAATGGAAATCAGAATGAGTTGCATTGAGGTAACAGTAACAATTGTGAAAGTGTTCATTAAACATTGCATTTAATTTTTCTTTTGGCATTAAAAACCACTAGAGTTTCATTCTATTAGCTGCAATATTTTTGTAAGTGTAAATAAAGAAATTTTATTTAAAGTGTACCTACCAAATAATTTTGAAGTAAAAACACAATGTTCCTGGAATTGATTCTTATTATTGTAAGAAAGCAGAATATATGAAATGACTACACTTACAGTTGGAAATACCAAAGAAACAAAAATATGAATTTAAACACCCACCACCGTTACTTCAGTGAAGCCCTCAAATATTTATCTGAATCTGAGTGCTCACCAGAACAGTTCATTTCTTTGTGGATTCTGGTGCTTTATTCCTTGTGAACTGAAGCTTTCAATTGTGATTTTTGCACCTGAAGTGCTGTTACAAACTAACATGCTTTATGGGCACACAGAACTGCAATGTAAGCCAGAGTGCATTCTGAACCTTTGCAGCCAAGCAGCTCCTAAGGTACTCCTGCAAGGATGAGTCATTTCAGAATTCTCCAATATTTCCACAGAATCCTCCATGTCTTCCACCTTACTCCTCAAAAGGGGATTTTTATTTACTTTCTTTTGTTGCAAATTGAATTTATGTTAAAAACTGGGATGACAAACCTACATTAATCTGTTCTAGACAAGCAGGAAGGGCTATTTCCTTCAGCATATTACTGATACTTAGTACTACAAAGGTTTTTAAACATTCCTCTCTACAATGTGGGAGCCCTTGCCTCCAGGCCTTTGTCCTTTCCTGGGGCCTGAAACGTGCTTTCCGATGCTTCTTGTGGCTGGGTCCCAGCGCCCACTTACTTCCAAACCCACCCCTTTTGTCATATTCTCAGGAAACCCTCCCCCGTTCCACTTTCTGTCCAATTTCCTTTTAGTCACCATGGATTGACTTAGGGATGTGGCAATTCAGATGACAACAAGGCGAGACCGTGGAACAAGAGTGAAGCTGGGGGTAGGACCATAGGTAGTGGCTAGGACGGTGGAAAAGTGGAGTCTCCCCTGACGCAAACTGTGGGCAGCTACCACCTTCCAGGTAATGGCAGGTCCAGTCCTGGCAGAGCTTCACCTTCCTCAGGTGTAGCCACGGTGTCTCCATACTCACAGGAGGTTTCTCAACTTTCAAAAGCCGACAGGCCTCTCACTCTACTAGAACAACGTGGTGGAAGCTAGACAAAACATACCTGTAATCTGGACTTGAGCAGGAAACTCCTCTCCAGGAAAGCTAAGCTACACCCATCCCAACCCTCCAACTCAGCTTTGGCTCATTTACTTTACCCTAAAAACAGAAACTGCTAGCCTTGTAAGGAAATCTTCAACCTCGTCACTAATCATCCCCGTTGACTCTTCTAAAGCTCTATAAAACTCACTTGCATAGTTATTATGATACTATTGACTGTATTCCTATGTTGTACTTCATATCCCCGTGACTATTTTATAACTACCGATTTGGATTTCTTAATCACTTCATGGGGTGAGCACTTTGTCCATTATATAAATGTCTAATCACTATGTTGAACACCTGAACTAATAGAACATTCGATGTCAACTGTAATTGAAAAAAAATGTACATAGCAAATAAAGACCTCATTCTTTTCCAAAATCCTGTGGAAACCCTGTTCCACTGCCTGTGAAGCACTGCGTTGCCCCAATCCATGGACTGGAATAAAAGACATCAAACTTATTAGTAAATTGTATTATTGCCATTAACAATGTACAAGTGGATACATATACTATGTATGTTGTACTGCAAACATTACACTTACAGAAGCATAAAGGTTTGCAAGTCTGGCAGTTCATATAGTTAATAGACCTGGCTTTTGTCTGAAGAAGCAACTAAGTTTTGCACATCTACTTAGAAAACTGACAAGCACTAGACACTGCAGACTGTCTGACCTTTGAGATCAGTGAAACCTTACTGATGCTGACAGGGGTGAACACAGCCTCACCAGGAATGATCTTATAAACTCTGAAGACAAGGGAAACAAGATCAGTAAACCTGGCTTTTCTTTTACAAAGTTTATGTTGAAAGTTTTTCCCTCCCAGGAAAAATACAAGTGTCATTCATCTGGGTAGTTGAAATCTCTTATGCAGTGAATGTGCAGGGAGTTAAGAGAAAAACAACAACAAAAGTTCAAGTGTGACATGATGACATCACCCAGAGAAGATGCTATGAAATTCTTACAAGACTGAAGGTATTTTCAACCTGCAGAGCAGACCCAGAGTTTTGTTTATAGTGTTCTTTCCCCATAAATAGAAAATAACCTACTTCCAACAATATGTAATGAGTTCGTACTCAGTTTCTTATTTTATTTTGCTCAGAAGTATTGAAACTTCTTTATTTGTCTTTTGGGATTTTGAAAAAATGCACAAGCATACATCTACACCGAATTCTAAGTAGAAAATACAACCTGAATAGGGGACTATAATGATCACAAACAGCATTAAGTGATTGCCCCTCATCATGCTTAGCCCTCGCTTTTTTTCTTTTTTCTTTTCTTTTTTTTTTTGTTAAACGTATTAGGGTGATATTGGTTAGTAAAAATTACATAGGTTCTGGGTGTTCAATTCCACAGTGCATCGTCTATGGGTCGTGCTAAGGTGTTCACCATCCGAGTCAGTTCTTCCATCACCATAGAGCCCTCTCTTTCCTTAATGCTCTGGTGACTTTGATCACTTTCTTTCCCACAACTTTCTCATATATTAAGTGCAGACAACCAGTTTGCGGCAATTTTTATTCTTTATGCTAGAAAAATCCCATTCCTTGACCATTTTATGGTTATATTTTGCTGTTTATTTTATTAGTTACAATAAAAATTGCTTTGTTTTTGTTTGTTGTTTAAAACCCAGCCTGCAGTCACCTGATTTGTCAACAGCCAGCTGTGTGTCGCAGACCATTGACACGATGGGTCTCCCTTTCCATATGCTTGGGTTCCAAAAGTGATCCTAATCTGACGAGGGATAGAAACGTATCCATATCCAGGAGACACAGACAGAAGGCAGGCATCCAGCCCCAGATTTTAGGTTCACTCTGTGACAGCACTAAAATCCTTTACCTTCAACTCTAAGATTTCGCAGTAATATTTGAGGAG
>PVJL010004793.1:0-37879 GCA_004026885.1 Lyroderma lyra
TTTTTTTTTTTTATTACAGTGGAACTCTCCGGTGGGACATTAGCATATACCAGCTTGTGATAGCAGTTGGGATGTTCATTCTTTTTTTCTCTCTTTGGTGTATTCAGAAAGACCAAAATTTGCTGCATAAGATTACTTCATAGCATGGTGAAATACAGTCCCCCTCTATTTCTACCTAAATTTTTCTATGAGTTCTGTCACTAAAGAAGAATTGTTAGCTCAATGTGTTCATGTAATAAAACTTTTGTGATTGTCTTGCTTTCTCATGAATATGGAACATTACATAACCCCATCCCTTTGTTTGTTTGTTTGTTTGTTTGTTTGCTTTGTCATTCCAATATCTCATTTTTGTCTCAAAGAGTTATCCACAGAGTTAATAAGCAAGATTTGCAATTTGCTGGATATACATATAAAATATACATGTATACTTATATACAGACACACATACACATATATCTATGCTGTTGGGAAAAATCCAGCCATAAATGCCTCTATTGTTCACACTACATGGCAGCCCTCATATATGTGCTTCACGAGGGAGTGAAGGTAAACATGGGTGTTCGGTCTGCCATATGCAGTGAAAAGCCTAAAGCTTCATTTTTCTAGATCCCTTGTTCATAACATCTGTAATAACATCTGATCACTTCCTAGAAGTCCTAAAGGCTTTGGAGTTCCCAGCACATTTGACGTTATTACCAGGGCTGCTGCTTCCTGGTGACATAGAAGCATCTGCTCTATCCTTAGTGCACAGACATCTCCAAATCACACTGCATGAGGGAGTGGCTTTCACCTGCCAAAGGGACTTTGGCTCTTGTCAGCCCAGCCACAGTGTCTGCTGCTTGCTCCCTTGCCGTGTGATGTGAAATGAGAGTCACTTTTGAGCCTATGAGCCTATGATTCCTACTTCCTGGGGGGCAGCAGGAGTTAGGGACTTCTGCTCTTCCCTGCTCTCTGGGGTGAAGTCCCACGAGGACCTGCTCACGTGTCAGAAGAGGGCTGGCTTAAAAAGACTGGGATTCGAGTTCCAACCTCCGCACCAAATGTGGGGACGTGGGCAAGTCACATGGCTTCTCTGTGCCTTGTTTTCTTCGCCTGCAAATGGAGGCTTATAGATCTCACAAGGATTTCGTGAGGAGCAAATGATATGAAATGTGGGACCGGTGATCTAGATGTCATCCAGGTAAGTCCACTAAAATCCGCAACTGCCCTGTGCCCTTTATGGAAATGAACCCACTCCATTGCGTTCCTTCATGGATATTACAAGCTTTTTTTCTATTTTTACAGTAAGTTGAGAATAGAGACCTAAAACTTGTATCGCCATGTAATCGGTTACCTGAGTAGGTTTGAGCAGACTTCTCAAACTTTAAGGCTTGTACCGTTCACCCAGGGGTCGGGCTAAAATGAAGATTCTGACTCAGTGGGCATGGGGTGGGGCAGAGCATGTTACTAGAGATGGGCAGGGAGTATTAATAAATTTGGACGGCTGTTAGCATCCCCCAGGCTCAGAGCTGTAGGCTGTGCCCAAACTCTGCACCTCTTCCATGTGCCCCATCAGCCAGGATGGATCCAAGTGATAGGGAGGAAGAGAGATGCAGAGCTGGGGAGACACGGGTGGAGAAGGGAAGGGGCAGGGGCTACAATGGTAAAAGCATCAGCATGGTATCAGCCGGGTTGGGGGCTGAAGTCTAGCCCTGTCACTGCTAGTCGTGTGACCTGTGGCGATTCACCTCACCTCTTTGAGGCTCATCTTTCTAAATTCTGAAGTGAGTATGATAATCCCCACCTCACACAGTACTGTTGTGAGACTGAAATAACCCCACCTTCCCTCAAGTCTCACTGCGTTCCCCAGTGTCAATGCCACATGGCTATCCTCGGGGTTGGAGGATGGAGTGAGGTGTTCTTTACGGTTCTCTGGCCACATTCAGTTCATCCAGAGTTCCTCTCAGATGGGTACCCCAAGCCTCTTCTCCCTCGTTCTCCCCTACTTCTTGCACTACCCAGCTGCTGTCTCCACAGGGACCCAGGGGCATCTTGCCACAGCCTTAGTGAGGACTTCTTTCTGTGATAAATTCTATGAGATAAATAAAAACACTCTCGGTATGATTGACTGCCTCTCTTAGCAAAAGTTTAGTGTAAGAGTTCTCACCAAGGGCGAGAATGGGAAAGAAGAGAAGCAGAGAGAGAGAGAGTTTCCCCTTCTCCTAAAATGTGAAGGACACTGCACCTGGGAGGTCCCAGTAAACTGTGGCCCCTGGATGTGTCTTCTCCCTTTTAGACCCAAATCCTTACCATGCCTAAGAACATGGTTTGCAAAACTTTCTGTAATTCCAAGGTTTTCTTAACACATTTCCTGCAGATCCTCTCCTTGGCCTCTTTTTGTGAGTCGAGACTTTGTTGAGCGAGGGCCAAGCTAGCAAAAGGAGCTCAAAGCTATATGTGCCAGCAAAACACCTTCAGCTGTCATCTGTGGGACCTTGTGCTTTAGCAGGAAATACCAGAATGTCGAGTTAGCATAACACAGTCCATTCTCAGGGACCTATAAATGGATGAACCGCTTTGGAAGAACTTGCCTGCTGACGCCAGCACTTCGCCTTTTCCTCCCGTCTGCCCAGGTTCGAGGTTTTGCTGGAGCAGGAAGAAGGCGAAGGGAAAAGAGCAGAGACTCCCAGAGGCCATGTGAAGTGGACTCTTGATGGGCAGTAAGGAGACGTGATGTGTAAACATGTGAACGTAAAGACCTGATTCTTTCTCTTCTCTTGACATGATGCATTTTCTGAATCAGAGTCCGAAAGCAAAACTACAAAACTGCTTTCATTCAAATGAACAAGTTTAATGTAATGAATGATGCTGTTTTGTAAAGCTAAAGCATTCGTGTGGCTTAATAATAGAAAAAAAATGTATTTAGGGGGTCATTTAGAGTTTCTCTGTACTTGTTGGCCTATTTTATTTTTATTTTCGAGCATGCTGAGTCATTGCTATTTTTTCATTTAACGAAGATCCATTATTGTAATGAACCAATCAATCAAATCATGCGATCCAAACAATGACAATATATTGACAATCTTCACAGCTACTGCTACTAAACTATTTTGAGTTGATAGTGTGTGCGCACACAGACACACACACACCAAGATCTGCACAAGGCTTTTCCTTTCCATGAGGGTACTTCTCCCTGCTGTGATCTGGTCCTGTGAGTTCAGCTTGTGTGTCATGCAGGTGCTGAGTGAAGACTCAATTCTCCTACCTTCTTTCACTTTTCAAACCATTATACAGCTCTTCACTGTATGTGGTTTATTCAACCCAGTGTATTGTGATGCACCTTTCACTTGCGTGCATGCATTAGTTATATAATGTTTTGTTCTCATTAGCCTCAGAAGTGAAACAAATGGAATGAAAGTAGTAAATACATCCTTCTTTTGCAATCATTTTTATGATATCAAATCAGAATCTCAGTCTGCAATATGGCTTACGACTCTAAAGCCTTCTCCTATGAAAATGCTTTCAAATGCATGTTATCTCTGCTGATGAGAAAATTCCTAACATGAGTACAATGGTAATTGTAAGTCAGCTGTTGCCGTTTTGACAACACCAACCTAAAGTCATCCAGAGAGGCTTAGCCTCACGTTAAAAGTTCAATGCTGTCACTTCAAGACAGGGATCACTCGGTGCTGACATAATTGCTAGCACGCTCAGAGACTACGTGGCAGAAGCTGGTTTTGAGAGTGAGTGTATCCCCCACGTGACTGAGCACACAGTTAAAACGCTCCTTTCAAGACCATCAGCCTTTGAGAACATCACATTTTCAGGAAGGTTGTTGTTTGAAAAACAAAGGAAAATATTTCCATTCTCCTGGAATTCTCCCCTCCACAGACAGCAATGTGTGAGAAACACTAACCTGTCATTGTTCGGAGGAGGAAATAGGCCAGGAGAGAGGGGAAGCAGCCCACTCACGGGCGCACAGCTGCTATGCGACGTGGCCAGAACGCAAACCCAGTGCCGCCCAGCCCGGTCTCTGGACCCCACGAGGCCAGTTTAGTCTCACTAAGGTCAGATATAGACAATTGTGATGTTAAAACGTACTTATTACTTTTTAGTTTTTGTTTTTGTGTTTTTGTTGTTGTTGTTTTTAATATATATTCTCTGTGTCTCCATTAAAACCCAGAAACTTGGAGCTGCACGTTAACGTTATCAGTTCACGGAGAATCATTTTGTTTCTATGATGCAACCAGAGCTCCCTCTAATGGCTGTTTACTTAAACAGCAAATTCTTATTTTAGAACTGAGGACTTCGTTACTGTATAATGACTCATTATTTGCCTTTTCCACTAGATCATTTGCAGCCCATTTCAGGCTATAGAAAACCATGATGTTCTTACCTCTGGAAGTATTATCAGCGTAAGTGAAAACAAAACGTACTTGATGTAATGGTTAATTTCATGTCAGCTTAACTGAGCCACAGGATGCCCAGGTATTTGGTCAAGTGCTATTTGGGATGTGTCTGTGAGTGTGTTATTGGATGAGATTATTATTTGAGTCAGCAGACTGAGTAAAGCGAATTGCCCCACTGAGGTGGGTGGCCCTCATCTAGTCACTGGAAGGCCTGGATAGAACATAAAGGCTGAGTGAGGGGGAACTCGTCCTGCCTGGGCTCTTTTTGGGTCTTGAGTCCGTCGGCTTTTGAACTGAAACTTATGCTGCTCTCAGGCCTGCAGACTCAGACTGTAACTGCAGCCTCAGCTCTCCGGGGTCTATAGCATACAGCTGTAAATCTTGGGACTTCTCAGTTTCTGTGATTGTGTGAGCCATTCAAATACATATACGTAAAAAAAAAAAAAAAAAAAAAAAAAAAAAAAAACAAATACATATACGTTCTGTTCGTTCTGTTTCTCTGGGGAACTCTAATACATGTGCTTTCAAGGTGCTTTAAAATAACATGAAAGTAAAAATGTACACAGTCAATTACCATGTAGGGTAGGTCTCCTTGACATCAGCCTACTTGCTATGATGGATGGTTTTGACTAATTAGTTGTCAAGTCATGCTGACAGTGATGAACACAAGAAAACTGAGTTCTGTGATCATTGATTTATAAAAGTACCACCTAAAAATACATAAAACAAGTAGTATCAACTCTACTGGTATTATTGCATTTTTACATTTCACATTTACTATCACATTTGATTGGATCCTCACAGTAATTTAGAGAGAGCAAAGAGCCCGAGCTCAACATACGGAGTCATAACCTGGCCCCTATAGAGAGTAACTGACCTCCAGGACTGTGCCTTTTCCATTATAACCACAATATTGCTCTCAGTCATTCTCTGCCACAAACCAGTAAGACAGCATCCCCAGTCATTTCTCTATAGGATATTGGTGATTTTCAATCCAAAATGTGGATTGAAACCAAAGAAGCTACCCAGTGGCTTTTTCTGGCTGACTCTGGTCAATAACCTAGAGCAGGATATAAATAATCCCAAGCTTAAAGGTGAAATTTCTGTTTAGAACCAGTGACTCTCCTCCACTGGATCGCCATTGAATACACCCCACCACTGTACCAATAAGTGATTTGGGTTCCCTATAAGTGATTTGGACCCAAAGTGATTTAGTCTGGGCACCCTGTGGCCCGTCAAGCTGATGGATAAAATTAACCATTACACGTGGTTTGTGAGCCCAAAACCATTTAATCACAGAACCGACCTTTTTATCACTGAATGAGGCGAAAGGCTAGCGTGTGTAAAACTACCTTTGGGCAAAGTGTCTCCAGGTTCCTTGACTTTTGATGAATTTCTGTCTCAGCTCAGAGCGTCGAGAGTGTTCTGTCGGTGCAGTGGCGTAGCCCTGGGCCAAATCTGCTAAATGTCGCTGACCAAACACTTGCTCCTCATAACCCAGCAGCTGCTAGCGGCAACGCATCTCACTTGGCAAGTGTGGTGTGAATCGTCGCAGCATTTCTTTTCAGTTTGATAGAAGCTTCAGGCCTGGGGCCCAATCATTATTCATGCTTTCAGGGGACTACTTGAGGAAGCACTGAGGTTTTCTCTTTACAACTTCATTAATTTCTGCCTTTATAATCATTATTCTTTTCTTCTGTCTTTCTTTAGATTATTTAAGTAGGGTGCTTATCTCATTTACTTGCACTCTTTTTATTGGTATAAGAATTTAAGACTATTAACTTTCATCGCAGCGCAGCTTTAGCTGTGTCCCTTATGACTTGCAGTGTTTTCATTATTTTCTCAAAACAGTGAAATTTTGGTTTGACCAAAAAATTGAGAGATCTATGGTGGTATTTTCAACTTCCAAGAGACAAGGTCCTTCTGGGTTTTGTACTTGTTATTTTTTTTTTTTCTTTTCTGCTTCTTCCTCTTTTTGATTGCAGAATTTATTAAGGATTTTTTTCAGCTTTATGGAAGTATAATTGACAAAATTGTAATATTTTCAAAGTGTACAATGTGATTTTTGATATACGTATGCATTTTTTGTGAAATGATTTCCATAATCAAGTTAACATCTATCACCTCATATTAGTTACGGTATTTTTTGTTTTGTTTTTTGTTTGTTTGTTTGTTTGTTTGTTTTGGTGAGAATGTTGAAGATCTACTATCATAGCAAATTTCAAGTATACAAGACAGTATCATTAACTAAAGTCACTATGCTGTAGGTTAGATCCTTGTACATCTTATAACTGAAAGTTGGTACTGACCAACATCTCCCCATTTCCCCGCCCTCCAGCCCACCATTCTACTCTCTGTTTCTGTGAGTTCAACCTTTTTTGTTTCTTTGCTTGTTTTGTTTTTTAGTTTCCACATGTAAGTGATCCGACACAGTATTTGTCTTTCTCTGTCTGGCTTATTTCACTTAGCGTAATGCCCTCCAGGTTCATCCATGTTCTCAAAAATGGCAGGATTTCCTTCCTTCTATGCTTGAATCAAAGTCCACTGTATGTCAATACATTTTTATATCCACTCATCCATCAGAATATTTAGGTTCTTTCTGTATCTCGGCTATCGTGAATAATGCTGCAATAAACATAGGAGTACAGATATCTCGTGGAGGTAATGACCTCATTTCCTTTGAACATGTGTCCGGAAGTGGGATTGCTGGATCATAAGGTAGTTCTACTTTTACCTCTTTGAGGAACCTCCACACTGTTTTCCCTAGTAACTGTACCAATTAATACTCCCACCAACAGTGATCAAAGTTCCCTTTCCTCCACATCCTCACGAACATTTCTATCTCTTGTCTTTTTTATAATAGTCATCCTGACAGGTGTGAGGTGACATCTCATTGTGTTTTTTATTTGGGTTTCTCTGATAATTAGTGATATTGAGCATCATTTCATGCAACTGTTGGCCGTTTGTATGTCTTCTTTGGAAAATGATCAATTTTTCTATATCTTCCATAGTCACCTATATTTCCAGAAATAATAAATCCATACATGTCAAGTATATCTGTCTTACTATCTTGGGTTATTAAGACTTCCATATTCTTGCTTATTTTCTTTTTGCCTAGTTGCTCTGTTATGGACTGAGAGAAATAAATTAAAGTCATCTACTACTGTGTTTTGATCCTTACTTTTATATCCTATAATTTTAGTTTAATAAATGTTAATGTTGTGTTATGTTATGCAGAGATATTAATTACTGTGTATCAATTGCACATTAGCATTATATAATGAGCACTAGTCTCACTTAATGCATTTTGACATTTACTAATACTTGTGTTTGATATTAAAATTGTGAACTTCCTTGTTTTTCTTAGTGAAAGGGACGATTTTTCAGCCATACCTTCTTTGCCCATCCTTTTCCTTTTAGTTTTTCTGAATCGCTCTGTTTTAGATGTTTTTCTTGTAGTTTGCTTTGTGATTCAGTATGAAAATATTTTTAATAGGTGAACTGAATTAATTTATTTTAGTAATATAACTAACATATTTGACCTTTGTTCTGTCATATCATTAAACACTATATGTTCTATTTTTTTAAGTTTTGCAGTTTGTAGTGTGTGTGTGTGTGTGTGTGTGTGTGTGTGTGTTCTTCAGAAGCTTTGTAGGAAAGGTGGGGTTATCATGGGTCTGAACTTGTCCTTCGCTCCTTGGGACTGTCTGAGTTAGCTTTGACACTGGCTAAAACTCTTACAAATATTGACTGATAGAATTTACTAATTAAAAGATAAGTGAGGACCTTGAAGGGTTGCTTTATACTGAGTTATTGCTTTTTTTTTTCTTTTATCTTTTTGACAACTCACTCTGGATCTCCTTTGGGTATTGCATCATTTTTGCTTGGTGTAATATTCCTTCACAGCGGCAATTAATTTCTCAAGATTTTTTTTTAACTAATGACAAAATATTTGGTTACAATCTTCATCTATTGCATTGCAAATTTTTCTGGTATTCTTCACCTAATAAATTTTACTGATAAATTTTGAAAGTGTATTTTTATACTAATGCTGGGTCAGCTACTTGTAATTTGTCTGAGCATTGAAGGAGTTTGATTTTCCCATCTGTGTATAGAAGGTGGATAGTTTTGATACTTTGGGTTTTTCTTTTTCTTTTTCTTTTTCTTTTCGATGTTGTCTGAGATTTGCTGTTGCTTGCTTTTTACCATGCCTTTTCATTGCCTTCCCTCTCCCACCCCCACGTAGTCCCTACCCAGTCTCCACCCTGTCTTTCCTTGATCCTTCAGTTCTTGACATGTGCAAGGAATGTGCGTGTCACTTCAGGGTGGATCCTTATCTACAGGAAGTATATTTTAGAAAGCCACTGTCACAGGGCCACTTTTTACTCACATTCCCTAAGCAGCTTCTGAGCTTATTTTAATTATCTTTGCAGCCCTCATTTTTTTGAAACTTAAATCTTATCTGTCTCTACTTTTGCTAAAATGATGTTTACTATATTTCTCTCTCATTCATTATAATACACAAGAGAAGAAAATTTCTATCTTACCCAAACATGTTCATATTGGAATTTCAGGTGTATTTTTCTTCAAAACGATTTATTTTGATCCTTCCTTCCCAGAAGTTTCTTAGTGGAAATTCAATTCTGTGGCTGTCATAGAAGAGTTAGATTTATCTGCGGGAAAAAAGCGAAAAGGACCCACATCTACTAGTCTCACCACTTCCCTGAAAATGATCAGGGCAGTTACAACTAACACCAGGACTTGCCTTTAAACTAGACTTCTGTGTCTTCCTAGTTTCTCTGGAACTTACTTTGTTCACTTATATGTTTTGGAGATTATTCAGTAACAACAAACAAATAATATATTCAATGTCAAAATTAATGAATAAATTGTAAAAAAAAAAAAAACTCTAACAAAACAAATAAAGCTTTTTTTCAGTTTTCAAGCATTATCTATGATTCTACTATGTGAATTTCCAATAATTAATTTGACAAGTTTTATTAATGGAATTCAAGCCAAGAAATCTTTATTTTAGTCTGAAGGTAGTATGAAATAAATTAATTAGTGATTCATAAATAACATATAAAGACAAACGAGACAGGCCTTGCATTTAATTATATGAAATGTTTATAAATATAGCAGTTTTTATTTGCTCTATCTTTATGAAAAAAAGTCTCTAACTAGAATTCCAGGTAAGATGGATGTCTGCATTCCTCAGCCATCCACATCTATAATGTGCCTAATCACATGAAAATTCCCAGGTTACCCATGTTACAATTATAGGGAAACCCATATTAAAGTAAACAACATCCAGGGACACCCTACGGCCTATAAAATCTTGGCAAACGTCACCCAAGTGTAGGCCTTTCCTCAACACCAAAACGACCTGCTACCTTCCCATTTTCTCTTTGTAGAAGAGACAGAAGTCATTTTGTACTTGGTCATTTTCTACTATATTCTTTGTATTATTATTACTCATTTACTTGTTTTTTTGCTACCCTCCATAGAAGACTAAGAATAGACACACTCAACAAGGTAGAAACCCACAAGTACATAAAATTTGAGTCCAGGAAAATGCAGAAGCGCAAACTAAAGAAGGAAGTTAAAGTAGGAACGTGCAGACCATTACGTATCAAAAGGAGAGAGGGCAGGGACAGCCCATTGTTGACCACATCTGCTTTTCTTCTTGGACATGTCACTGGATTGCATTCCCCAGCCTCGCTTGCAGCTGGAGGCCCCCCGTTTGAATTTCACCCAGTGGATGTGGACAGAAGCGATGTGCTGCTTCTGTCTGTGAGGCTTCCTCATGCATTTTTCTGTACTCTTTCTTCCTTCTACTTGACTGAGAAGGACACGACAATAGTGACCTTGGAAGCCCTGTACTGAGGATGGCAGGCCGATATGGAAGTGAAGAAAGCCAGAATCCAGGCTGCTGGGTTCAAATCTCAGCTTCACCCCCTACGAAGTATGGAATCTCTGGCAACTTATTCACGTCTCTGGGCTGATTTAGTTCTTCTATAAAACTGGGATAAGGGTTGCTGTACAAAGTATGTCTAAACAGCTTAGGTCAGTGTCTGGCACATTGTAAGCACTCGACATGATGACTATTTTGTAAGATGAATGACAAGGATAATGGAACACATGTAGGAGGAGTGAACATCCCACACAGACCAGGAGCCTGGTCAGAGTGTTGAGAACCAGGGTTTTGCTCAAGACAGAATTCCCACCTGAAGCTGTGGCCCATGACCTTTGGGCTTGCCCCACCGGGATCTGATGTGTAGGGTGGTTGGGTTGTGCCACTACCCTCCGACTCTGACTCACCACCAGTGGCCACCAATGATCAGACAGCAGGTAGGAGCATCCCGTCCACTTACGTGAAGGAGAGGGCAGCAGCAGCACGAATGGCCCATCCCTGAGGGAGGGCACCCCTCAGGCCTGCCAGCCCTGCAGGGGACACCAGGCAGAGCCAACTCATTGCAATCTACCAGGAAAACAGGGCTGAGGAGCAGCACTTGCATGGGCGTCAGAATCTCAGGTCCCGTAAATACCCACTGTGTGCCTTTCAGGGGCGTCTCTGAACCTTATTTTTTTCCTCCCCAAAGTGCTAACATAAAGAGCTGTGTTGTGACTAAATAAGACAACATGTTCTCTGACGTAACGCCTAATAGGGCATAGCTAGTAAATCCTGACCACGTGTCCGTGGAAGGCGGAAATGGTGTTTCCATGGTGTGTGATAATAGGTGGCATGGAAACAATTCATTTTATTCCGAAAACCATACTCGGGAATGTTGTTGGTTGTGGTTAAACACTTAGCAATGTCCAGTGTGTGGTGAGTTGGCTATGGGGCCATGAAGCCCCTTTAAGACTCCACCCATAAACATATGCTCCATCCAAGAGGCCAGGCTCAGGACCTTCCATTTGCTCAGCATTATGTCCTTGTCCCCAGCGCTGCGCTCAGCCATGCTTTGGGACACATTGCTCCTCTCTGCTCCAGGCGTCTCCTCACCGTGTCCATCATGGCTCTCCACTGCCCCCGGTGTTCTGACTTCTGGTGCCCGGAGAGAACCATGAGTGGTTGTGTTTGCACTCCCTCTAGCACTGGGATGTCAAAAGTTCCACTCTGTATTGGACCTTCTTCTGGAACCTTCCCATGGGCTGAGTTCTTAGGTATGATGAACATCTATTCCAGACTTGACAAGGAAATCCTAACCCCACGGAGGTGCCTTTGTCTCCTCCGACCCTACACTCCATCCATGCTGTACAACATGGACACCCCTTTCATGCCTCTGCATGACTATATACAGACAGTATTGCCACAGCTTGAAATGTCTGGTCCCTGGAAGCATAGGAATGGGGGAGATGGGTCTCTGTGCCATTTGCTGGTGAGGAAATTTACTCGAAGTCCAACAGATGAAGTGCTGTCTACTTTTGGACATCGGACCCCATGCTCTCATCAACTCTTTCCTGGACGTTTACAACAACCTTCTGTCTGTTTTTCCTGCCAGCTCTTCCCACTCAAATCTGTCCTCCCAGCCTCCAGAATGTCACTTACTAAATTGTTCTTAATGATAAAAAAATAATAATAAAAGTTTCAAACACTGGGTCAAGAAGTGTGGCTTCTGGCATTGCTTCACTGAGAGACTCAGGAAAAATCATTTACCCTCTCTGGGACTCAGTGTCTTCACTTGTAAATGAGGCATGTTGGACCAGGTACTTGTTTTATAGGTCCGTGACTACAACCTGTCTTAAAGAGTGGATGACTCCTATTCATGGAGACATTTCTGACTCCAAAACTTCCCCTGCTCTTATAAGAAACTGTGGGATCCATTCCATGTAATACTAATGCTAGTGAAGAATTAATTCAAGCAAAAATGTTTTCTGGTATATGTGTAAGAGAACAGAGAGAAACTGGCCTCGTGATGAGAGAGATGATCACTGTGGTACACTTGCACCGCCACTCCTCACTTAACCACCTGCCTGTTTAACAACTGCTTGGACTTACTACCAGTTAGTTCTCCTGCGCGGGGATCCCCTTCCTCAGTCTTTGTCTCGTTCCCACACTCAGTTAGTATTTACAACACGAAGCGTTCACAATCATGCAAGACTACATATTTTGGTCACAAGTGTGGCATCGCATGAGAACCATTGAGAAATATATACCTTATGGTGCCACAACAGAAGACATCCACCTTTAAGCTCCTCACTTATCAACCAATTCGCTTAAAAACGCAATCTTAGGAATGGAGCTTGGTCAGTAAGCGAGGAGAGCCTGTATCTTGGGATGGCAGCAGGGAGGACCACAGGCATCAGAATGCAGTTAGAGGCAGGAAAGTCTCAGAAGAAAGAAGCCACTGCCCAAGGCCTAGAGGGAAAGCTGGGGTGGGCTACGTGGAGTTTAGATAGTGATACAAGAATCAGGAAGGGAAGTAGGGGTGCGAGGCGGGCAGTATGCGTGAATGTGTATGTGGACAGCCATTTAGTCTATGGACTCTCCAGCCTGACCAGGGAAGTGGGATAACGTTATATTAATGCTTCACAACAACTGCAAGTCCCAGCTTGTGAACGAAGAAACTGGAACTCCTCAAAATGCCCCTGATTTTCTGAATGCTCACAATGCGGCTGACAAACCAGCCTTCCTCAGCAACTGCCCTTAAACTCTGCCTTCTCTTCATGTTGATGTTCACCATTTGCAAAGGCCGCCATGTCTCCAGTTTATTGAAGGTCTAGCAATAGAGCCTTCTGGATTTTTTGTTTTGTTTTGTTTTTTTACATACATCCAGGCAATAGATGCTAAACAGACTCCAGGGCAGGATCCCCCAAATTGCCACAAGTCATGTTCAGTGGTTGAAAGAGCCAGTAAAAGAGGGGTGCTCATGTTGACAGCCCCCCTTTACACCTCTGTCCAGGGGTCTCATCATTCCTTCAGAGATGCCAGGAACAAGAAAAACAGTTTGTTCAGAGTTATGGACGTCTCGACACCACGAATCCAATTTGACTTGAAAACCCCCACAGGGGACTAGCCAGGCAAGCCTGCCAAACTGACTGATACACTGTGACGGTGGACAGAGGTCCCCAAACACCTGCCCTTGGATTTCTGTGTTTGTACAAAGCCCAAATCCCCGCTTCTCTGTTCCGCCTTCACGCGCATCCAGTTTCTACCCAGTACCTCCATCGTGCCAGCCGCTGCACGGTCCCACAGTGCTGCTGACTTCTGGCCTACACCAGGCCTTCACCACCGTTCCCTTCGGAGACGGCTTGACCTCCGACTTGCACAGGTTGGCACCGTGCTGTCCTTCCTTGGTGATAAACCTGTTGTTAGTTGGTTTTCTTCCAGTTTTGTGTAAGCTACATTATGTGTCTGAGGTACAGCTTTTGCAAAGGACCAAGTGTTATCGTAGACACCCATCGGTGTTAAGATGACCTGATTTCACTTGGTTTATCATTTATTTCTCATAGGCATCACTTGGCATAATATTGATGTGTGTTTTCCCAACTTACCCATTATCATTTGACTTTCAGTTCTGTCACTTATTTCCTTTACTTCCTTAATTTTAAAATCTCCTTAAGAAAGAGAAGCCCAGTTAAAATTTGTATTTTATGGCATAGTTTCCCTTTATCTTTCTCCTTCTACTTTTTTAACTAGTTTTGATATTTCTTTACCAACGTGCTTTTTCTCTGTCCAACGGTGTCTGTTTAACATCTTATGACATCTGTAGGATGTCCTGCCCCTGTGGTGAGGCACAGGGAGGTCTACTGCGGGTAGAGGAATGGGTTCAGATTTGCCACCTGCGGTGCACACCCACATGGTAACAAACATAATGTCACAAGAGTCCCTGCCTGAGCAACGTGAAGCCCTGTTGGATAAATGGCCGTAAGCAACTCAACATAACTTGCAACTGTGTGCACGTGCTGGCTGGTTGATGAAACTCAGCATGGCTTTCAGGGGGTGCCTCCATCTGGTACGCAACCACTGCTGGCAGTGCTTGGAAGGGCTGTGATTAGTGACTGGGGAGGTAGGAGCAACAACTCTTACAGATCGTCCCCAGCATGCCCCCAAATCCTGATTCTCTCCAATCTGCTTGCATCCTTTTCTATCAAATGAAACCGCATTTCACAGAGATCTTTGGAATATCGTAACGTCACGTGATACCCCTTCTGATTGTGTCCAGGTTCTTCTCCTTAGAGAAAATAACAGCATCCTCCATTTGCAAACTCGGTCATAAAAACTTAAGGGCAGGTCTCAGTTAATCAATACACAGCTTCTTCAATAAACAATTACTGAAACCAGATGTGTTGTTCAGGCAATTCTGTTTTATCTTTTTTTTTTTTTTTTTTTTTTTTTTTTTTTTTTTTTTTTTTTTTTTTTTTTTTTTTTTTTTTTTTTTTTTTTGCATCATTGCAGATTAAGGACCCTCTGATACCCTAATGCAGCCTTGCTCTCAACATCTAGAATTCACAAACTCATCCTGATTTTTTCCCCTGTCCAGAAAAATGAAATCAACAATCCTGCAATGGTATTTGTTCCTTTCACTTGGAGAAGAGTTCTAGAAGCCACAGGCACTAGTTCTACAAATAAGCTTGTTCCATATTTTGACTGGAATTTGGCAGGATGGCAGCTAAAATATCCAGCAGTATAAACTCAGTAGGAACAGAACAGACAGAGCCTCCTTCCAAACAGTCTACACATTCTTATTGATATTTCCACTTCACCTCTACTTTAATGAGTTCTTCACTTACTCTAGGAGAAGAGTTTATGAACCCATTTTTTCCATTTTTGAACAATTTATTTTTGTCTTTATTAATGTTAATTTTAAAATGATGGATACTATCATACCAAACCACAGCTCAAAATTTCAGTGCTGCCTCCCGAAAATTCAGAAGGCTCCATTTCTTTTCTTCTTTCTTGACCCTCAGTTGCAAGTTCCATTGATTATTGTTGGTCAGCATCTCCTTAGCACCATTATCTCAAAGGAAAAAAGTCCCCCAGCCTCCTTCTAGGGGAACACCAAAGAAACTAAGAGTTCAGAACACTTAGTGTGATAGGTAGCTTGGTTGCTTAATAAAAGGTAATAATAAAATGTAGATTATAGACAAATACCACTTCCCAAAGCTTCAAAAAAGATGTGTCGATGTTGTCCATTTGAGCTCCCCAATTTGAATTTATTTTATTATCCCTTTATATTTTTTTCCTTCTTGGGTGCCTCTGTATATTTGTGGAACAGAATTTTTAGTAAAAAACTGTAGTTTCACAGAAGCCTATAGGTACATAGTTGGTCTGTACCAAATCAAAATAGTCAACCATGCACGTCTTGTCCCAATTCTGCATTCGGTGACATCATGTTCATACCTTATGATGGAAATATTTACACCACAGAAATAGGTGAAGACTAGACATCAGTACTTTTTACCCAGAGAGCCAGTTGTTAACCAGTTGTTCTGTAGAACAGCTCTGGGCACACACCTCAGTTTTCCCAAAACCAGTCAAAATGTCACAACATAAAATCAATTAACATCCAGAGTTATCAGAATAATATACCAAACACTATGGTTGAGAATTCCCACTCAAGAAGTTTAGAATATTTTTTGAAGCTTTACATCATTTCTGAAATATTCACTGTGTAATGCCCCCCAAGAACCTACCCTTAAAGACAAAAAAAAAAGGAAAATTACATTATGGTAGATTTTAGTTATAATATCCAAGGCACATTACATTTAGTTATCCACCAGTTTCAAGTAATTTCCAGGTATTTTTGGTCCATCTCCAAAGGGTTTTATTTCCACAACAGACAAACATAGAGAACTCAGTAATTTCTAGTTATTAACATGTCTGTGCCAACATCCAATTTTTTACGTGAATTATTAATAATACACCCTATGCTCTCTCCTCCCCAGTTTTGCACTCTGTGGTAACTGTATGTCTTCTGGATGATACAGAGGATAGATCCTAGCAAGCTCTGAGTATGGGGTCTGGCTTTGCCAAAATCTAAACTGGACAGAAGAGATGTGAAGTTTCCTTATTGGGTCTGAATGGGACTGGCCCACTAGTTTCTCCTTTCTAGTCGTCTGTCATGGCACCCCCCGTGTTATTACCAGGACTGTAATGGCCTCAGATAACTCGACGTTGGAACTGTTTGTAGTAGAGGTTCTCATTTCTTTGTTTATATAGCACCTGAATTTAGGCAGGAGAAACCTTTCTACCTGAAGGCTCTGTGTAGTTAGATTCCCCTGCCTTTTTATTGCCACATCCACAGAGAGTGATGGCCTTCCCAAGTGAGGAAGCCAGGACACTCAGACCTCGCCCTCCAGCTGCCTTGGGCCAGCACTTGTCCTGATTCCTCTTTCCAGGGGGTTGGTACTCTGAGCTGCATCTCATCGAAGTTTACCACTCTTCCTCCCTACTCTCTGGCATTCCCTTCCACCCCAGCCCCACACTTCAAACAGGACATTGTCCCCATGGTTTCTGGCATTGCCCTCATATTTTCACTAGCCCCTTCAACCTGGCTGGGTCTGGCTGTGCTCGCTAAAGGACACCAGAGCCAGGCATCTGCCTGTGATTGGCCACCCTGGCCCCCAGCATGTGACTGCCCCAGATTCCGTCTCTCTCCTCTCCTCTGAGTTTTTCCCCACTTAATACTGCCCGTCTTACATCCCTTCACATTCTGCAACGTTCTATGAACCTTCTACTATGTTTTCCTACCTATTAGTCAAGGCCAGTTGGGAGGGAGGGGTACTCTAATTCTTCCCTTTTTATCCTGTGTCAGAAACCCACAGAAGCCACCATAGAATCTGGATCCAAAACTGATTCAGAACAAGTGTTTTTGTTTCCTAAGACTTGTCACCTTGGAGAAACCCCAGGCTTATCAGTTGTCTCCCAGTTATCTCTCCAAAAACATTTGTGTCTGGCTAATGTTGTTGACCGTTTCTATATAGATTTTTAATGTCTGTTATCTTTAAACCAGGAGTTATTCTTATTCTTCTTTATGATTTCCAAAAGAATAAATATTTCTTGGAAAGTCTTTTATTCTGTTGTCATTTTTTAATATTCTTGCATTGTAGAGAAAGTGTGAGATCTGCTTATTTGGCAATTACATTGTGGGTTTTCAAATTTATGCACAGCACAGCATATTACATTTACCATCACTATTTAATTTTTGTATTTCTCATTTTGTTTTCCAAATGTATCTTTCTGGTGTGGGTATATCTGATTCACTTTTTATTACTGTTTAGGACTTATGACTATACTATTATTGATTTATTCATCCTCTCATTGGTGGACATTTTTATTAATTTTTTTCTATGTCTCTCTTTTCCACCCCACCCCCAGTGGAAAACCCTGCTTCATTGAACAGATTTATATGGATTTCCCTTTTCTATGAATGCAAGTTTTCTCTAGTTTGAGTGCCTAAAATCGTAATTGCTTGATCATAGGTTACATAATATCCTGCTTTGCTAGTATTCCCAGATTTCATCCCAAAAGTATTGTAGAAGTTTACAAATTCTTATCATGAGATTATGATAAATTTCCCCACATCCTTACCAACACTTGATACTTTTTAGCTTTTGACCATTATAATGCTTATACATTATCTTTTTTTGCACATCCCTGAAGAAAGATAATATCTTCAGATTGAAGAAACTTGAGTCCTGAACAAAACAAATAAAAATAAGTCCATACTTAGTGACATCATAGTGAAGTTTTAGAACACCAAAACAAAAGCAAAAATCTTAAAAACCAGCAAAGGGAAAATACAATTTACTTACAATGGAAGGACAAGTAGAGTGACAGCAGATTTCTCATTGGCAATTATGGAGGTCGGAAGACGATGGTATCTTCAAAATGCTGTTGGGAGGAAAACACTGTCAAACTAGAACTTCATATTGTTCTCCCGGTGCTGGATGTGTGCATCCTCAATTCATCCTCCCACCTTCTTCAGAAATAGATGCTGTTTCTTGACCAAAGGCCAATCCTAGAACCTCATTCCCTCTGGTCACATGATTGGCAAGAGGAGGCACATAGACAAAGAAAGACTGAAAGATCTCCGGGTGCCCTCAGTCTTGCTATGTCCAGTGCATTGAAGATGCATCTGCTTTGTTTTAGCCCCTTGCATCTGAGAGTCCAGAAAGGAAGCTTTTCAAGGAAGAAAGGAAAGCTTTCATGCTACATTCTCCCTGCTCTTCTTTGGATGGCAGATATCCTCTTATTATGACCCCATTAGCTCACCAAAAGGAAACTTACACCAGAAGAAAAGGAAGGCATCACAGCAAAAGCTGGGTTCAAACATTTGGCTGAGCACTTTTGGAGATTTGAGACAATGCAAGTAACAGCAAATCAAAACTGTAGATGAAAACAAATTAAGGAGGTAGATTTAGCAATCATGTAACTATCCTAACACAAGGGAACACATCTATAAGACATGATAGGTAGGACCTTGGCACCAGACTATTTGGACAAGGAAATAAAATTGGGATTTGAAAGACCTGGATGCAGAATGTACCTGGCTGTGGTTTAGCAGCCCTACAACGGGCCATTCTTGACAGTTGGGGACCTTCATGAGCCAAAGTGATATTGGTTTGGGCAGAATCCCAGTTAACACCTGGGAATAAGATCTGAAGAAGAAAGTATGAATCCCAAGCAATGAAAATGTAGAAAGGTTGTTAGTGGCTCTGCCAGAATTCTAAAAACCGAGATCCTTTGTGAAGTTAAGTTGCAGAGAAACAGATGAGTGAGGGAAAGAAATGGAAGGAAGACAGGAGCTGACAGAAGGGTGGCATTTGGAAGGCACATGGGAGACTCAAGTGGAGAGAAGGCTGTGGTCTCCTTCTGCCCCTAGCTGTTCCTGCCCTCCCAGCCCGACCCACTGAGATCAGTGAGCAAATCAGAAAAGGTGTCGTCTCAGAAGCTGTGGCTTAGAAAAATAATGGACCTGACATTCTGAATACATGTGTTAATGTAGCTGAAACCACTGGATCTTGATCCTTGCATCAAAGGAGAAAAATCTTAGGGAAGGAAATGGACAGGATTGTTTTAAAAATAAAGTTATTGGGCAGATTACCATAGTAAGAAGATGAAAAGTCAGAGAAGTCAGGTGGTACCAATATCCACATTATCAAGAATTGAAGAAAACAGACATCATTTACACGCCAAGCTGAATAATGAAGTGTCAGCAAGACATCAGCTGAAAGAAAAAAAGTTGAAAAATGGTTCTTTTTTTACTGCTTGCAGCCAAAGCTCTGATTGAAAATAAACACAAAGTCTTGCAGCTGGCAATAAAGGTCCTTAATGATCTCCAACAGAAGAAAGCAATGACTCTGTTAAAGGGTCTGACTCAGGAAGCTTACTAGCCAGAAGATTAAGAACAGAAGCTGTCAGCTGCAGAAGGGGATGTTCATAGAGAATTTAAGAAATGGAGGGTGAATTACAGTGAAAACAGATTATATAAAAATCTGTTGGATCACTAAGCAGGGAAAAAAAATCCTAGAACATTAGGCTTTTTGTTCTTGTTGTTGTTGTTGTTGCATCAAGATTTCTTCCTTAGACAGACGAGTGAAGCTGCCTTCCTGAGACAGAAATTGCCGGGAGCAAATCCAAAGGTTTGCTCCACAGATCTCAGAAATAAAACAAAATCCAGGAAGGTCTACTAAGTGACTCCCATTGATAAGAGGCCCGGAAGCCAGGCTGGCTCCCGTGGGACACTTCTGGTGAGTGGCTGGGACACTCTACTCCTCACTGTACCATCACCTTTTCTTCTGTGTGGATGAGGCATGCCTGGAAATGAATTAGTTGTGGATGGACTAGTACCTAGGTAGAGGACCTACGAGGTGTCAGGGAGAACGTTACCCTCTAATCTGCATAGAAACATGATTTAATTGATGAACAGTTGCTAGAATGTCCATTGGGTCCCACACCCCCTGATGACAGACTACTCAACCCTCCTTGATGGTGGACACAATAGGGTTTTCTCCAGGTCATCATTAATCCAATGGATTTGTCTGGAGGTCAACACAGGGCTGTTCATGAACCACTGTCTGGGCCAAGATACTATTTTCAATATCTGATAAAACATCTACCTCTAATATTAGCCCTAATGGGACTTCATTAATCAAGAATGGCCCCAAAAGCCCTTACTTTCTGCAGTAGTTTATATAGTTAATGTAGCATATGCAACAGAAATAAAATTTAGTGCCATGTTGAATGTAATAGTTTTACATAAATTTTTTAAAAATAAAAGTGTAGGTATAATTACCAAGACTGTTTGCTAATCTGTGCTCATTTGTTCATCGTACTTTGAATAAACCAAGCCAGCTGGTGAAAGTCAAAACACTCAGCTGGATGGTAGATGAATTGTTGCACAAGAGGAAATAAATAGTCACCAAAATCCCAGTTAGCTAAACCCAAACCTCTGCTGTAATGTCGGAAAGTACACACTTCAATTCAATAAATCATTTAGAAAAATCACTGACATAGGTATTCCATCAATATTTGCTTTCAATCATGAAAGTGGAGACTGTCAGGCTCTTGTATCCCAGTGGGATCTTTTAGCTACATAAAATTAGAAGTCAATCAACACAGACCCTGAAAACTACCCTGATGATGTGGAGGTGTGGCCAGGAGTTCTGTCAACTTCATCTCTTCTCATCTCATAAGGTGGCATTTCCAACTACCTTTGGGCTCCACTAAACTCAGATTAGAAACTGCTAAGTTGCAGCATGAGGGCAACAAGGGCAAGGTCATGGTTTCAGTGGTCCTGGGGGGCCATGACCAACCTCTCCTATTTACAAATGCAAAACACCCTGTGGTGTAGACTGGATCCATAGTTGATGCTCAATAAAAAGAAGCTGTTTTTATCACTATCTTTAACCAACATTCCTGCAAGTGTGTACCTGTGGCACAAATAAGAAGAATGTATATGCAAATCTCTCCAAATTACAACTGTACACCCCATAAAGAACACTTCATTTTATTGAAGCAGAGATAGTGAATACCTGTTGATGGTGTTATTAATGGGACTGAGATATGTGCTGTGGAGTCAGACAAGAAGCCCTCCTAGGACCCTTCCAGGCATGACTTTCCACATTTCTCTGACGTTAGAACTGCAGCCCAGATGACATTCAGCAAATTACTGTCTCACAGCCGAGCCTCATCTCGCTGTGAGCTGTCAGAAATTTTGCAACTTCCTATAGTGAAAGCTCCCTTGTTATTCTTTATTCCTTTGGAAGATTAGACTTTGCCTTTCGCTTACCAAACTCTTTCATCTTCCCTCTGAGACCATATGGGTCTCAAGTTTAGATCTGGAATTTATATCTAAATATGAAGTTGTAGGCAACAAAGTAACAGCAAACTACTGCTTTGAATTGTAAATGATTTAAGTAATTAAGTAAATTCATCTGGAGAGGGGTATTTTTTTTTTTTTTTTAGGTGTCAAAGACCGGGGAAGAAGTGATTTCTTCCCAGTCCTCTCCACTAGCTGCCCTCATTGTGAACAGGCCACTTTAGCTCCTACTTCAAGAGAAAATTAAAGCCCCAGGTCGGAATGGACTCAGGCTCCTGCCATTGACCCTGCAGACCCACCAGATCTACACTGGCCTTTCCTCCTTCCCCTTTTTTCCAATGAAAAGTGACCCCTGATCCGTGCCTGACCCCTCCTCTGGGCCCTGGATTCCCCTGCCCACATCCTCAGTGTTTTACTTCATCAGTCATCACCTCCTCCTCCTCCCCTCGTCTTCTTCCCAGCAGTGTTCACCATGCTCCCGCGTCCCCTGAGTTCGTGGAAAAGCCCAGCCCTTCCCCAGCCTCTACTTCCCTTCATGGCCAAGCTTAGCTGAGGGGGTGCACCCACCTTCACGAACCCCCCGTGTCTTCCCTCCCGTTTGCTCTGTGCAGGGGGTGCCTCACAAAGTCACCAACAGTTCCTTATTACTAAGTACAATAGACACTTTTGACTCCTAAACTTTTGAAAAATTATTCCTATTTTTAAAAAAACAACAACAACAAACGAACAAACATCCATTCCATCAACGAGTATTTATTGAGTTCTTACTAGTGCCGGGAAGGGAGGACGTATCGGTACACGGTGTTTGCAACCCTGGGTTTTACATTGGGGGGGAAGGGGGCCAAGCAGTAAACAAGCGAAAAAATGAACGAGATCATTCCAGAGGGTGATGAGCGCCGTGAAGACAAACCAACTAGAGCGATGGGCTGGGGAGTAACTATGGAAACCACTCTGCGTTTCCAAGGGAAGCAGCTCTGAGACGACGTGTGAGCTGAACACACCAGCCAAAGATCTCAGGCCCGAGCACCACAGGCAGAATGAGCAACAGCAGCTGAGCCCCAAGGTGGGCACCAGCACTACCGAGGAGACGTGACGACATCCTGGTCACACATACGGAAGGACAGGACAGAAACAAGGCAAGAGCGTGGGGTCTTGCTGGGAGGGGAGAAGGCTCCTGAGTCACAAGCGGAGTGAACGAAGCCTGGAAGCACTAGGAGTCTTGGACCCTTAAGGTCGGGGCCCGGCTCCACATCCCCTCCATGGAGGAGGTGGGGAGAAGGGAGGGAAGTGTCTACTGCCTACATCTTTCACCCTTTAATTCCAACTTTAAGAGCCAATAAACAAATCAGCCAAGCGTGGGCCCGAAACAAGCTGGGGTGGCTTCTGGAATGGACCCTGCTGGAGGCTGAAAAGAGATGGATCCACTCCAACCCCTCTCCTTCCACCCCCCAACTCTGGGCCGAGTAGGGGAAATTGCCCACGAGGGGTCCCTGTGAGGCCATGGCTGGGCACACAGCGGAGCCCTAAGCCAAAGGCAGGCTCCAGAAGGGAGTGTATTCGAATGCAGTCTTCTCTTGGGATCATCTTCAGTGGTCAGGGTCCTCGAGGGGCGTGGAGCCAACATGGGATTTGGAAGGGCTCTCCAGTATTTGTGCCTGGGAGAGAAAATGAGAGCCCAGAGATATTCTCCCAAAGCAGAGTTCCCTGACACACGCACGCACGCACGCGCACAAGTCCACAGGATGAGCACGGATCCTCCATGTAACCTGCGTGCAAACTCCCTCCCTGCAGCATGTCCATGTGTGTAGGAGGTGTGCTGGAACGGGGACGGGGCAGGGGTGAGTTCCTAAGGCCCCGACTGAGAGTCCATACTCGAGACCAAAGTCCTTCCCAAGAGCCTGGGGCTACAGACAGAGTAAAACACAGAGGAGAGATGGGGCATCAACCAACCCCCAAGCCTGCTCCATTATCATGGGGTTCAGACCCTCACACACCCTTGAATGGCCTCCTACACGGGCAGGAGAGTCTTGGACTGTTTAACCTGTTGGACCCTGACCACTGAAGATGATCCTAAGTCACCCCTTCCCCCACGTCATGATCCTCTCCCCAAGGCCACACTGCTCTCCTGTTTTTCCTGGTCCCACTATAGAATCAGATAGAAATGTGAAGGGGCCGGCCCAGCTACAGGGACCCCAAAGGGACCAGGCTTTAACCCTCCCCAGGAACTGGGGTGCTGAGGCCTGGAAACAGAAGCTCTCCGAGCACCCCTTCTGGCTCAGGGAAAGTGCCCTGGGGCCATGTGCCATGTAGCAGAGTGGAGAGGTGGTGGGGGGCAGTACCTCCAGTCTCCGGAGGGCCCATCTTCCCAGCCCTGTCTCCAGGGCGTCATGATGGAGGTCCATAACCTGCCCAAAGCCGCACAATTCACAAAGCCATGAGTTCTGGGGTTGAGACTATCCAGACGGGTTGGACAGGCTCAAAAGCGGTGCCCTAGAGTATGTGCTGTCACCCAGGCTGGGACCAAGAGGAGCAAATCCCCATGTGAGGCTGGAGACAGGCGCCTGCACCGGGCCAGGCGGCGGCTGCTCCAGCCTTTTCTCTCAGCTTCTGGCACAGCGCCGTGTCTGCCTCTGGCGTGCAGATTAGACAAGGCAGACCCTCCCTGGGCATGTCTTCGCATCTCTGGATTATTTGCTAGCCAAGTTATCTTTCTCAGAAAAGAATTTGGATCTTCCCCAGAGAAACTGCGCCTCTGACTGTGGGCGAGGGCAGGGAACTGATTAGCAAAGCCAAGTGCAAACCAAACGGCACAGCGGGAAAGAACCCAGACAGAGGACTCGTTACAGAGAAGGTCGGGACCTAAACAGGATCAAGGATTGGCCACAGGACGCCAGAGACAGAAAGGAATGGAGGTTGGCGGGCACTTGAGTCATCCTGATCCAAAGGCCCTGGGGGTCTGTGCACATCCTGGGGGAGAATGAACCGCAGGTGAGACCGAAAGAGCCATGCACCGAGTGCTGGAGGCCGGGGGGCACTGCTGGGACCCCGCGACTGGAGCATAGCACAGAGACGCCCCTCTCACCTCCAGGCAGGCTGCCCGGCGGGAGCTTCGGCGCTTGCAGCATCAGCAGGTGCCGGCCTCTGCCTCGTATTCGAAGCCGGATAGTTTGTCCAAGGGCGCGTGGGTCAGGAAGTAGTGGGGCCAGAAGCTGAGGCTGTCCATTCACTTCAGAGTCCTCTCTGGTCACTTCTTCCTTGGGGTCGGCTTGCTCCTTCTTTTCAATCTGATTTACAAAGAGAAACATAAAAAAAACCACAGCACTAGTAAGTGAGAGACACTCTCTTTCTCTGTGCTCAGCCAACAGGATTGTAAATGTGTACCCTAGCTCCACGTTTATTATTCTTCTGGGAAATCCAGCCTTGGAATCCCTCTCAATTCTGGCCAAAATCATTTTTTTCCCAGGTCTGAATCTAGAAAAGATATTATTTCAAAGCCCTTCTATTCTACAATAATTACTGCTTTTCTCTTTAGTCATTGCAGACCATTTTGAAACACAGAAAAACACAAAGGAAATCAAAGTGCCAACCCCCTTCTAGAAGAAAAGGAGTTTTACTGCCAATAGGCTTAAGGGCGTGAATGCACACATGTCTACACACAGGGTGTACGCACTCACATCATCCAATTGTGACCGTATGGACATGTTCCTATTCTGAAGGGCAACAGCCTGTGTGTTCAAGAAGGAAAGGAGCAACACCCAGGAAAGGTATCATGAATACGTGGCCCCAGACAAGCGTTGCTCGCCAACTGGGAGATTATATTAACTGATTTATTTTATACGACAGAACTTCCTGTGACCACCTTCAAAATGAGGCTGTGTCAAATAGTTTCAGAACATCATCCAAGTTCTTCATTTTAAAAAATAAACCAGATAAAAAAAGAACACCAAGATGCATGCATTAGGAATGTGCTATACCGTACAATAAAGACTTAACTTATAGGAATTACAGCTTTTCCTATAATTTGAAGGGCTTTAAAAAATAGAATTATATTTCTATTCAGGTGTTAACAATAGCATTTTCCAAACCCCACAATTATACATCAAGCTAACAATGCTGGTGCCCCTCAGGCAGAATTGAAGCTATCAGGAAAAATCAATGAGGAAATAATTTATTGAAATTTGCACAGTAAATTGTAGCCTGGAAGGTTGGAATACCTCCCTTGAAATTTGGGAGGGACTCTTGGGACAGTCTGTTCCTATTAGAACTCTACATGATCCTGCTGAATGAAAACCCTGGGTGCCGACCGTAGCGTGGAAGCCCACAGATCTCGGGCATCGCCCTGTTCAGGTACCACTCCAATCACTCACTGTGGCATCATAGATAATATGAGCTTGTAATTATCTACTTGGCACTTCGCTGGCAATGGCAGCCACCCGGATGGCACTGGGGTGGTCAAACGGTGCAGCCACAGCTCTTGAATTCCATTTCAACAAGTAGAAGCCACTGAGTCTGAGAAGATCTGCTAGTAGTTAGGACTAAATGACACAAGGTATCCATGAAGTAACAGTACTGACAGCAACCGCTTACCTAGTACCAGGAGATAATAAACTAAGCACTTCGTAGTGACAAATATGAGGTAGATGATGTCTTCATTTTACAGGGGAAAATGTGGTTTTGAGAGAATAAGTAACTTGGACCCACAGAAGAGCTCAGACTCAGACCTGATGAGTCCCTGCCTGCACACTGCCCCAGAGTAGGTGTATTCATAGGTCTCACTTAGTAACATCAGCCAAGCCCTGAGTCAGGCCCTGGTGATCTGAGTGTAAGATAAGAGTCCCTGCTCCTGACTCCAGCAAAGGGGACAGACGCTCGAGTGTCGGAAACGTAGCCATGGATATACAAATTGAGCCCAGGGAGGGGGTGGCCATCTGCTCTAATCCAGTTGGGCTCTAGCCTTTGGACTCCAACCCCTTTGAGTGATCCAGAAAGCCAATTTGTCAAGGACTTAATCTTGTTAAAATCTTTTTCTGAGAAGCAAATGATTAAGTAAAGTAACAGTTTAGACTATATGCAAAAACTAAGCATAAATATTGAAAAGTAAAAAAGTAAAATTGTCTCTATTCACATGATTGTCAATGTAGAAAATGCCAGAGTCCACCAGTAAAAAAAAAAAAAAAAAAAAAAAAAAAAAAAAAAAAAAAAAAAAAAAAAAAAAAAAAAAAAAAAAAAAAAAAAAAAAAAAAAAAAAAAAGAATATGTGGGTTTAGCAAGATCACACAATACATGATTAATATACAAAAATCAATTGTTTTTATATACTAGCAATGAACAATTAAAAATCAAAATTGAAAAATGTGCTATTTTAATAGCACCTAAAAGGATTAATTAGGTATAAAGCAAACAAAATATGTGCAAGATCTGTGTACTGAAAACTACAAAAGAAAAAAGACCTAAATGAATGGAGAGATATTCCATGTTGAGGAAAATGATGTTACAGTTGTACCAAAATTGATCTCAACACAATCCCATTCAAAATTCTACCAGGCTATAGTATAAAAATTGGCACACTGACACTAAAATTTATTTTTTTTAAAAATAGAGAAACTAGAATAGCAAAAACCAATTTCAAAAATGGAGAACAAAGTTGGAGAATTCACACCAATTGATTTTAATAAGACTACAGTAATCAAGTGTTATCTTGGTGAAAGGAAAGATATATAAATTAACAGAACAGATTAGAAAGTCCAGAAGTACACACAAATGGTATGCTCAAGAAATTTTTGACAAAATTGCAAAAGTAATTCCATGGAGAATTTTTACTTTTCAGCAAATGGTGTTGGAACAATTGAAAAATGCACATGCAAAAATTATTGAACCTCAATTCATACCTTACACCATTTAGAAAAAAATAATTCAAAATGGATAATAAGGTATACATAAAACCTAAAATTTTAAATTTCTAGAAGAAAACAGAGAGAGAAAAGTCTTTGAGACCTTGGGTTAAGCAGGAATTCTTAGATATAGTACAAGAAGCACAACCCATAAAAGAAAAATATTCACAGATTGGACTTTCTCAAAATTGGAAACTTTGGTTTAACATAAGACCTATTAAGAAAATAAGAAAGCAAGCCACAGACTGGGAGAAATATTTGCAAAACATTATATATGATAAAGGACTTGTATCAGATATATTTTTAAAGATCTCAAAACACAATAATAAGAAAATAACTCACTTTTTAAAATGGGCAAAAGATTGAGCACACACTTCGCCAATTAATGTGTTTGATGGATGATATATAAGCTCGTTAGAAGATTCTCAGCATCATTAATCATTAGGAAGTTACAAAGTTAAAACTAAAATGAGATATTATCACACACCTATTAGAATGGCTAAAATTGTAAAAGCTGACAATACCAAGTGCCGACAAGAATGCAGAGCATCCCACATTGCTGGTCCAAGTACAAAATGATACAACCATTTTGAAAAACCATTTCACATTTTCTTACAGATTTAAACATATACCTACCATACCTCACAGCAATACCAGTCATAGTTATTTACTCAAGAGAAAAAAAAAAACAACTTATGCTCACATGAATGTTTATAGCAATTTGTTCATAATCAGCCCAAACTGGTAACAATCTAATTATTCTTCAACTGGCAAATGGAAAACTGTGGTATGTACTTCCATACAAAGGACTACTACTCAGCCATAAAAATGAAAGAACTACTTAATCATGCAACGATATGGTTCAATCTTGAATGCATTATGCTAAGTGAAAAAAGCCAGACTCTAAGGGGGACACACTGGATAAGACGAAACTAAGGACAGAAAACATATCAGTGGTTTTCAGGGGCTTTGGATTGACTACAAGGGAGAAGTATGGGGGATATTTGGGGGAGTTATAAAAATATACTATATCTTGATTGTGGTTGTGTGCATAGAACTATTTACTAAAAAGGCTGGATTTTCCTGCAGGCAAATTATATCTTAATAAACCTGATATATGTGGGATATGTTTGTGTGTGTGTGTGTTTGTATGTGGGGGTGATGATTTGTATTTCACATACATGTACCTGCAAGACCCTCTAGGAGACAGGTGGAGGGAGGAAAATCCCATGTGAATAGTGGAAGAAGGGGGTTGACCTGATCACAAAACAATGCTTCATCCTCTGAAGCTGAGGGGAAAGCTTTAATGACAGATGTGTATCCCGATAATATGTCGGGGCTGGTGGAGGCAGGCGAGTCTAGAGAGGAGCAGGGACCCATCCATTTGTGGTGGCCTCAACCTTTAAGGTTACAAGGCTTTTCCTAGCCACACTCAGCTTCCACAATGGGGCTCAGAAGTTGGGAAACCGCAGTAGAGCCAGTACCACTGAGAACAGTTAAACATGCCAACACCGGAATCTCTCTCGAGTTTAGGTGAATACAACCAGCAAGGCTGGGTCCAGACAAATCTGTGGCTCAGATGAAATTTGATTTGATTGTCTCCCATCTCTCTTCCACGTCCTACGTGAACTCCATCTACCAAATAGCCATCACACAACTGACTTTGGATGATGGCTTAAAGCCACCACCATAGATGACATGACTCTTATACAATTCATTTTCTCTGCACATGTCCTAACTACCTCCATATATCCAAACTTACCTGTCCCCGGCCCCTTTTACTCAGGCCCCTTAGCGTGGTTAATTTAATGACTAGGTAACCCGACATACAACTTGCTAGTACAGTTTGTGACTGGTAGCCTGTTACTTCCGTCACAAACTAACCACCTGACCTTGCACACTTCCAGAACCACGAATGTGTCACCTTCCGCACTTCTTTACTGCACATCACAGATAACATGGATCATTGATTTATGGATGATGCAGGTCAGTGTTCCTTAGTGTGGTCTGAGTACCGCTGTGTGTCTACACTGGGGGAGAGGGCATTGCCTGTGGATAATGCAGATCCCCACACCTCACTAGTGACTCAAGGTTTAGATTCTCTGGGGGCATCTGTAACATGCTCCCCATTAATTCTTCTGCTTGCTAAATCTGTAAATATCCTGTGACACGCACACACAGTACTGCATCATGCGGGTGCTGGGTATCGGAGTAGATGTGAGAATCTATACAATTAATACCCACCGTTAACTTACACGACAGATTCATTTCCAAATATCTAAAGGACTAAAAAGCTGGCCTGCCATGTGTGTGGGCAGGAAGTACGTGGGAAATCTCTATACCTTCTGCTCAATTTTGCTGTGAACCCACAATGGCTCTAAAAAGCAAAGTCTATTAAAAGAAACAATAAAAACTGCCCTGGCTAAGATGCAGCAGATGAAAAAGAGCCTCTCAACTCAGAGGTCCTCTCCCCAGGGATCCCCTCGTCACCCATTACCCATCCCAGCTCTGTGACACAGAGCCCTGCTGCTCCAGGCCCCCAGCCCGACGGTCACACTGGTTATGACAATATCAGGGTCATACACCCTGTACTGTGACCAGCCGTCCTCTTGTTTGGTTCTGCTGAGTCACAAACCACCTGGCTCATTCGCTGCCATGTTCCATGGTGAATGGAACGCTACAGAAACGCAACCCAGCTCATTGGATGACTAAATATGTCAGATGACATGTGGTGGCAGGACGGGTGGGCGAAATGGCTGACCCTCCCCTTTGACACAGATTTCCTTAGATGGACCACTCCTCCTCTGCCTGAGGTCCTCGTTTACGCAGTCTGCTGTGTGGCTGATACTCTGCATTGGTCACTTGCAGTCCTACTCGGCTAAGGAAACAATGGGCACTGCCATCTGCATTGTGCCAACGGTGTAGGAGGAAAACAGGCCACACTGGGTACTCCGGACAGAAGGGATTTAATGCAGGGCACTGACCACAGGGGTTTGGTGAGGCCATAACACAGAGGTTAGTAATCACAGGAAGCAGCTACTAACCTTAGGGCTGGGGGAACACAGGGGAAGAGGTGTGTTACCAGAACCTAGAAGCTTTGATGGGGGACCCCCCGCGGCTGGTGCCTGGCCCTCTGTTGGGGCTGCTGCGCGGCTGCTGCTTGGACTTCTGAGGGGGGCGCTGCTTGGCCGGTGGCGTTCGGACCTCCGGGCGGGGGCGTGGCTGACGCTCAGGCCTCGGAGGGGACCGCGGCTCAGACCTCCTCGGAGGGGACCGTGGCTTGGCTGGT
Source organism: Lyroderma lyra (assembly GCA_004026885.1). Classification (NCBI taxonomy): domain Eukaryota; kingdom Metazoa; phylum Chordata; class Mammalia; order Chiroptera; family Megadermatidae; genus Lyroderma; species Lyroderma lyra. The sequence goes on from PVJL010004793.1 coordinate 30,839, forward strand.
ACTCTGACCACCGCGGGGGGCGCAGCTGGCTGGAGCCTGGGCCTCTGAGGGGACGATGCGCGGCGGCTGGTGCAGAGAGGGCCAAAAGGAGCTGGAGGCTGCCGCCATGGCGCCCCTCCTCGGCTTAAGGCATGCCGACAGGCCCTGCTCCTCCTCCCCCTTTCCTGTGTCCCTCTAGTACCTTCCAAAGTGACAGCACCTAACAGGGAGCCGAGTGCCGGGGGCATGGGGCAGAGCGGCGTGCAGAGCCCCGGCCCCGCCCCGTGCGGCCGGGAGGGAAGGCTTGGAGCTCGGCCCCGCGCGGCCGGGAGGGAAGGCTTGGAGCCCGGCGCCCGCAGGCCGGGAGGGAAGGCTTGGAGCCCGGCGCCCGCAGGCCGGGAGGGAAGGCTTGGAGCCCGGCGCCCGCAGGCCGGGTGGGAAGGCTTGGAGCTCGGCCCCGCGCAGCCCGGCGCCCGCAGGCCGGGAGGGAAGGCTTGGAGCCCGGCGCCCGCAGGCCGCCCGCGCCGCCCGCTCACCTGGTCTTCTGGCAGGCGCAGCAGATCCAGTCCTCCTCCTTCTTCTGGTAGAAGCAGCCGCTCTTGCAGATGCTGTACTTCCGGTCCACGATCTCGCGTTTGGAGTTGAGGAAGGTGAATGGCGGGCAGCAGTGAATGCTGAAGTGCTCGGAGAACCTCTGGTTCTTAGAGAGCCTGGGCCCCTCCTTACTGGCTTTCTGACTCATCGCGCTGCGAATCGCCCGGGCAGGCAGAGGTGGGGAGACGGAAGAGAGCACGTCACAGGGGGCCTCGCTGCCCAAGGGCCGCGCGCCCCGCCGCGCTCGTCGTGTGGGTCGTCTGGACCGTCAATTCCCTGCCCCGCTATTTGGAAAAGAACTGAATCAGGATTCGTCGTGTGTGTGTGTTTATGGTCTCCGGAAACGGACTCTTCTCTTACTACTGACCCATTTAGGATAGATAAAAATATTACCCCCAAAATTACGAAACCAAACACTACGGATGCACCCAGTGGGGTGCATGCTTTACATACACCGCTCCGCTTTATAATGCGGCATTGTCACCGACAAACTGAAGGTGAGAGAAGCTCGCAAACATGGCCAAGGTCAAAGCCCTAAGGTGCAGACAGGGGACTGGGATCCACGTCTGCGTGACTCTGACCAGATCCAGCACCGTCCATGTGTTCGGGCCTCCTCCCCCAGGAGCAGGAGTCCAGGCCCTGGGCCCAGGCTGGATGTGGGGGACTGGAGACGGGCCCAGGGACGGGATAAGGCTGCACAGATGCACAGCTCTCAGCCCTCGGGTAGGAAGGACTGAAAGCTGGGGAAACAGCTCACTGAAGAAGGGGAGGCAGAGAATGAAGTTCAGAGACGGCGCCCAGGATGGCGGCCAGGACCTCTCCGTCAGAGCAAGGAGGTTCCCAGGGCGGGGACTAGAGTGTAAACCTGGAGAGCGTCCTGGAGGAAGTGTGACCCACAGGGGCTTCCTTTGCTTCTTCCCCACCAGTCCTTAGGAGTTCTAAAATCGACATTCACGGTTGAGAATTTTAATAGAAAACTTGGATGAATGAAAATAATAAAAATTCCTAAATTCTTCTTCCACAGTTAATCACTCCTAAAATATCTGAACATTTTGGGAGCATATTTACATGTAAATATACACTTAAAAAGTAGGGCCATACCTTATATACTGTTCAAGTTTTTATACTTAGAAACTCATTTTTTTTTTAGGTTTATAGATATAAACATAAGGTTATTTAGAGTCTTCTCTTATGGTTTTTAAAATCTGTAGTAAATTTATAGTTACAGCCCCCTTTATAGTTTATATAACTGTCTCTTTTTTCATTTTTCTTGATTAATCTTGCCATAAGTTATCGCCTTCATTATTCTTTTCAAAATCAAGCTCTTGGTTTTCTTGCTTGTCTTTGCTCTCTTTTTTCTAGTTTGTTAATTTCCGGATGCATTTATTATTTTTTTCTCCAATTCTTAAGTTGATATTCTTGTTCATTTTCTCTATTCTTGAGTCAAATGCCTCTCACATATGCATTTATAACTATAACTTTTCCATTAAGTACAACTTCAGCTACATACCACAAATATTAACAATTCATTTCACTTCATTTTAAATATGAATTCTTCTTCAATTCATCAATTATTTTTAAAACCCTGTTGGAAAAATTGCCAAGTGTATGGAATTATTTTTGTTGCTTTGACTTCTACTTCTAGTGCATTCTGATCAGAAAGTGGTCTGTGTGATCGTGACTCTTTGATATGTGTTGAGATTGGCTTTATAGACTATTACATAGTCAATACTTTTGCATGTTGCACATGTGCTTGAAAAGACTGTGTATTTTTAGAAAGAACTTGCAGTTATCTAATGAATACATAAAAATGCACTAACTACAGTCTAGCAATCTATCCTGGAGCACAGCAGCCATCTTGCATCATGGCTCAGCTTTGCAGGTGAGGCCTCATGGGTGAGCACAAGTCCAGGGGGAGCCCGAATCCATATGATGACTGTGGACCCCCTCTTCTAAGTCTTGACTCTTGAATACTGAGCATCTTTAACATGAGACGCAATCAAACCTCACCTTGTTTAAACCGCTATTACTTCAGTTATAAGTAATCGATTACAACTCCAAATTAATATAATCAGTTTCCTCATCTAAACGAGGGTTTCTAATTCATTCTAGGGAGCCACAAAACGCCACACATTGGGCAGCTTATAAACAACAGAAATTCGTTTCTCATAGTTCTGGAGACTGGGAAGTCCAAGGTCAAGGCACCAGCAGATTTGGTATCTGGTGTGGGGGCCCAGTTCCTGGTTCATAGACCAGTAAAGAGAGGGAGGGAGCTCTTTGGGATCTCTTTTATAAGGACATTAATTCTATTCAAGAGATCTCTGTCCTCGTGACCTGATCACCTTTCAAGAGCCTCACCTCCAAATACCATCATACTGAGGATTAGATATCAACGTACGAATTTGGGGAGGACACATTCGGTCCATAACAGAGGTAAAAACAAATAATAATAATAAGACTTGAGTGAGAGAGCCTTTGCTAGTATTAAAAAAGAATCCAGCACCGTATCTAAAGTAACTTGCTTAATAAACTCCATTTCCCTTTTACAAAGAATTTATTCAAATGACCTAATTCCACTGAATTCTTCAGACACACTCTGTATGTATCGCATCTATCTCCAATGACATTTAATTCAAGCATTAGTTACATCTTTATTTTAGAGGCTAAAAACAAATCATTATAAACACTACATGATGTTTTCACAAAAGATACTACCTAATTGCCGAGCAAAAATCATTGTGAACTGTCTAGCAGGATGAAAAGAAAAATAACTGAATTTGAAACTCTACAATATAATCTTCTCCAGATTTTCCCAATGCGTCAATATTCTCTAAAACTAAAGAGGAGGGAACAGTGAGGCAAGTATTTGAAAAAGAAGGAAAAGGGAGCGACAGGTACCGAAAGGAGGAGAGCACGAACCTCCCTCCACTATTTAGTGAGCACCTACTATGTTCCAGATGCTCTATGGCTGTCATTTCTAATTCCCAAAATAACCTCCCAGGGCATCTGTACTGTCCCTATTTTAGAGATGAGAAGAGACTTGAAGAAGTTAAGTGAGCTCTCCGAGCTCAAATAATAATGATAACAGTAACAAATTTATAATGATTAATACGACCAGCTGACTACCCAATACCCATTCTCCCCTTTTTCAATAACAAACCTTGATTTGGTTTGGCACCATGGTATGCCCAATTAAGTAGATCCAATTCCCTAGGTGACCACATTCTGGCCCATCTAATGCAGGCAAAAGTCCCTGGGGAAGATGCCCTTTCTTTAATTATAAGAGTTTAATTCGAGACGGTTCTCTCCCTGGTGAGTGCACCCAACCCAGCTGTTTCTGGCCCCCACGACGCAGGATTATTTCAAGCCCCCTGCATCCGTCCCCCGCCCCAATTACACAGTAAACGCCTCCACCGCCTTGGAGCCGAGCCCAACGACCACCCACGTGTTTGGAAGCCTTTCCAGAGCTGTCTGTCCCTTCCCCTGAGGGAAGTGACCACTCCTCCCTCCCTTGTGCCCTGACCTCGCTTGCTGCACATATTCTAGGGCAGCATCTGGCGTCTGCAGTGCTCCCCTTACTGTGCCAGGCTCCTTAGCGTTCTCTCCTCTGAGCCTTGTGCAATGCCCGATGCAGAGCAAGGGTTCGGCAGACGCCTGGTTAGAACGAAAGCGCGAGCAAAGGGTGCTCATGCCACAGCTGCCGGCCCGCAGCCTGTCCCGGCCTGTCCTCCCACGCTCTAGCTCTGGCTCAGGTGACAGTGTCCATTCATTGAAAAAGGCAACCCAGGAAAGAACCTTTCTAACTGACCTTGAAAGTTATAAAATGCTGCTCTTTAGAAAAAACTTTTAAAAAGACTTTGCAGACCCACCACACCTTTTCTTAATTCATGCAAAGTAACTAGCAAGCCTTAATCAACACACACATTTAATTACGCGTTCTTCGGATGGCATTAGCATCACCACGTAACCCCCTGTGTCATAGGCAGCCTTAAACTGAGCTTCGCCACCCCTAAGGACACAGCAGGTGGACATTCGAACCCTGGACATAAAATAGATTTTCTTCCTCCCGCGGACCCTTCTCTCCTCTCTACCATCTTTTCTTAAAAGGCAATGGGGACGTGAGGTCATTATTTAATGGAAGTGGCGTGTGGCCCTTAGCCCTGGGCAGTCCACGTACTGCCCCACATCCACCTGGAACCTGGCAGTGGGTCCAGGCTCCAAAGGGAAGGGCGGGTGCTGATCAGCTGGGTCACAGTGAGCCCGAACTCGGGCCACCGCACAGACGTTTCTGAGGATTTTGGCCGGTTGCTTGAGAATGCGGGGACCTTTACCCAGCATCTGGGGTTGCCATGGACGCCAGCCAACTGAGTCTGCTGTACTGGCAAACCAGAACTGTTCTGCAAGCCTCGTAAGTCAGGGCCCTCAGAACCACGAACCGGGCCGCCTTCGTGTTGTCTAACAAAGCCAGCGTGGGAGGGCGGGGGGCCGGCCTTGACCCTGACTACCCGGGACCTGAACCACCCACACGAAGACGCCATCGGTCCCACGAGCGCTTACTATGCTGTCTGGGGTGTTTAATGTCCACGTGGGGAGACAAATGTAACAAACAAAGCGAGAAAGTTCCCATGTATCCAAGCTCAGTTCAGGTGTCCCCCCAAATCACAGCTACAGCTGTAGGATCCATGCAGCGTACCAGCCCGGCCCCTTCTGGCTATCGGCTGAGACAGACGGGGACAGCACCCGAACCTCTGAGCTCCGCCTGCGGACACCCCTGGCATAAGCCCTCCCCCTAACGGGGAGCCGGTCAGAGCTCAGTCCCCGACAGGGCGCCGCTTCACCGCCTCCACGACCGTCTCAAGGTGCACAGGGCTCTGGGGAAGCCGAGGGTCCCCGCGGCCATGGGGACCGGTGGCCGGTCTGGGTGGTGTCCTCCTCTGCTGGACTGTGACACAGGACGCCTCGTGGGTGTCACCCAAGCCCCTGACATGTCACTGCTGGACCTCGGCAAAGCCAGTGGTCAGCAGGGTGCCTACGGCCGAGCGGGCCTCTCGGCTCACCCACACCCACTACGGGCACCTTCTGGCCCCCAGGCGCGCCTGCGCTGCACGGGGGTCACCAGCCCTGCCTGGGGCCCGCGGCCTCCTCGCTGTCCCTGGGGAGCGTGTCGGTGGCAGCCACCCCGTCGCGCGCACCCGAATTTCCCACCACGACACTGAGTTTCCGCGAAGAGAACTCGGGTGACCGCCTTCTTAGCTCTGTGCCCTTGCGGGTGCTCCCAGGGACACGGACGCCCCGAAGTTCAGCAGGTGGCGAGGGCTGGCCGAGGGGCACGGGCTGCCGTCCGGGTCCTCCCCGCCCGTGCGCCCCCCGCCTCGGCACGGGCCTCATTGTCGTGGACACCGCGCTGCCGCCCTCCCTGCCTTCACAGCACCGGGGGGGCGGGGGGCGGGATGACTACGAAGAGGACATGGGGGTCACTAGACATGGCAGCTCTCAGACTGGTCCTGAGAGCGACGGGATGCCAAGCGTTTGAACATTTGCATCAGCTCAAAGCACGAAGAGTCCAGTGCACGCACTTAAAATGTTTCTCAATTTTGAATGAGTTTCTGTTAGACTTGGCCTCCACTTCACAATTTAATATTGATTCTCGGAAAATGAAAGCCCTCGAGAGCAAAATCTTTTCAGCTTTCATTCTCTGAGAGGAGACAGAAGTCAAATGTAGCCTCAGCAATAACGTAAGAATGTGGGTGAGGATGTAAATGGAATTCTACTCACTGGTAGGGGCAGCGGGGCGGGGGTGTGGGAAGTGCTAGGAAAGTCCCGAACTTTCTGTCTGCAGGCTCCCCAGAACAGGGCTGGTCTTTGAAGAAGCCGCCGGAACGGAAGCGAGCCACCTGGAATTCTGGGCCCTTCCTAGGACCAGGCTGGCGTAGGGCAGAAGGCAGGCGAGGGGCCCGTCGTGTTTGTAAAACGGCCAGGTAAGCAGTAACAACTATTATTTAGTTGTTCGTATTCTCCTCATTGATGAATCACAGAAATAGTAGGTAGCCCTCTGAAGACCAGCGAACACTGGGCAGCCGTTTTGAAAGGTGTTTGTGACACGCCCGTCAGAAACCAGCACCCGTGGGGACTGGGGACCCGGATCAGCGTAGCTTCTGGTTGCTTGAGAGTTACTATTAAAAATAGGCCTAACTTGTAACAGCTGCGTAAGGTGTCAGATAGACTTGTTGGGGTTATCCCCATACAAGGACTGTAACTGTCCAAGCATGGTGTTCTCTGGTCAATAAATAAATACACACACACACACACACATAAATACATAGATAAATAAACAAACCTAACACTATACCCCGTACTATACCACTCCATACCATAAACTCTGTATTGCCTTGATATTAATAATTGAAATATGGTAATTAAAAGCAAATTAAGATTAATAAAGACAAACAATGTAACAGTTTTATCATA